>VDFB02361200.1:0-12141 GCA_007258455.2 Sequoia sempervirens | reverse complement strand
CTAGGACCTATATGATAGAATGGCATGACATGCAAAAATGCCATGACAAATGAAACCGCTCACCCTTCATCATCTAGTTGTTTCATCACTCAAAATTGTAGCCTTAATCTCTTTATTTTTTTAGGAATCTCATTCATTTGTGTTTGACTCCAATGTGTACAAAACACCTTAGAACCATTGCAACTTGTGTAAACCCATTAACAACTTGAATAACTTCATCCTTAACTAATATTCATTGTGTTAGGAGTTTCTAAGAATGTGTTGTACCCCAAAATTAAATTTTTTGTTACACTTAGACATTTTGAAGAAATGAGTAAAAGTCTTGTTAAATCAGTCAAAAAGGTCAAAATTTGGGTGTGCAAGTCTTGCATGAGGGGTTAAAACACAAAATTGTCAAAATCTGACGATCTGGGTCTGCTAAGAGCAGCTTAATCAACAAAACCCAGATCTCAATTTTTCATCCCTAAATTTTAGGAAAATTGCTATTTTTATAAATTTTCTAAAATTAGTAACGTTTTCTGGGTTTTTCTGGGTTTCTTGGGAAATGGATACTGGCAAAACTTTCTAAAAATAGAAAGTTGGTCCGATAGGGTCCAAACTGATTTTGATTGGCTCAAAATATGTCCATATCAGGCTAGTGCAGTCAAAATCTCAAAATAATCAGTTTTTCCCTACTGGGTCTATTCTGCTTTTTCAAAAGCACATCAGGAGCTCCGAGGTCATCAATGGAGGTCAGCCAGCTGCCAGGTGTCAAATTCAACATTCAAAACATTCAACGGAAGGCGAAATGATGAACATGCACGAAGAACGAGGAAGAAAATGAAAAATGATGAAAATTTTCTAACACTGCCAGACTTGGGCGCCCCTGGTGAAGAAAGGCGCCCACCTTTTTAGGGCTTTAAATGTTAAAGTTAGGGTTTGAGCTCTAAGTTGAAGTTGCTCAGTTCTCTGCCAGCTCCGCAGCGAATCCGACGGTACAGTCATCAAATTATCCAGTCATCCGAGATTCGAAGCTGAACAGGGAGGATTCACACAGAAGTCAGAGTGGAGAAAATGAGAAAATATCAAAAATTGACTAAGTGTGGAGACTTTAGGCACCCCTGCTTAAAGTGGGCACCCAGCTTTTTGAAGGGCAAATCCAGTAATTAGGGTTTAAGAAGGTACTCAATCTCTTCAGTATTCAGCCAGCTTCGCGATGCCTATCTTTGTCAGATCTTTCGACTGGTCATTCTTTGGCAAATTCAGAACGAAGTCAAGGGTACAGAACAAAAGTTTCAAACTTGAAGTTGAAAAACAGACAAAATGGCTAAGTCTGGAAGGTTTGGGCGCCTCAGGAGAGAAAAGGCGCCCAAGATTTCAAGGGGTGAAATAGATGAATTTGCAGATGAGACTCTAACATAATCCCTTCACAGTTGATCCAGCTCTCCAACGAGATATTCAGCTCGTCAATCGGAGGTCGCAGTCGCCAGATACAAGAAGCTGAACAGAGGGTCCGGCGAGAGCTGAATTTCAAAGTTCAGAAGCAAACACAAAAAAAAGTGGAAAATAAACTAAGCCTGGTGAACATGGGCACCCCTAGCCAAGATGGGCGCCCAAGCTTTTGAGGGTTTAGAATTTATTGTTTGACAGAGTTCATCCCAGAAGACCCCTCCTCATATCTCATCAGGTTCGCAATGAGCACAATAGGCAAACAATCCGACGCCCGGAGCTCCAAATTCAATGAGATCATCCGTGGAGGAGGTGTCAATGAAGAAATTTGAAGATCATAAAAATGGCTAACTCTGGGTAAAAAGGGCGCCCCTAGAAGGAAAAGGCTCCCATGAATTCGAAGGTCCAAACGAAGTTTTTCGCCAGAGGCACCTCCAGAACAACCTTCTCAGAATCAGTCAGGCTACGTGATGGATCTTTCAGCTCGCCTGTCGAATCAATCTGCAAACCGGAAATCAGAGGCGAAGTAGGAGGTCAAAATGAAGAAAAGTTGAAAATGCCAAAAAATTGACTAACTCTACTTAAAGTGGGCGCCCCCCCTAGTGAAGAAGGGCGCCCAACTTCTCATGCCTTAGAAAAAATTTCGAGATTTTCAAAAGTTTCAAAATTGCAAGAGAATGGAGATGGCGTCCAAGTTCAAGGAACTGAGATTTTAGGTTTGGAATAAAAGCAAAAGAGCAAAGTAAAACAAACCCTGTGCCCATTTAACATCTTTTTTCATGTAATTTCATTATTTTGGTGTAGGGCCCAAAGAGAAAAGGTTTTGCCTGAAGTTGTTTTGAGACCCAAGATTCTCACATTTGTTTTGGTTACTCAGATTTTCCTGCATAACCTCAAAGTTCTGCTTTATCCTGCAAGATCAAACTTTCGAAGAAGTGCCAGTTTCACCACAAACATCTGACTTCACCAACTTTGAAAGAAATGCATAGTCCTCCACCTGTTGTAAAGTTGCTTTATTTTTGTATGTCATGAAATCCCCTCAAGCAGATCTGCTACTTTTCAATCATCCTGGTCCTCTCCCAAACAAATTTCAAAGAAAACCCATATCACAACTTTAAGGCACTTCAATTGGTTGGTTTTCTTCGACATCGGTTTTGCAAATCTAATCAATCGGGTCCGTTTAATCATATTCTGAACAAAACCCAGGTGCTAGCTTTTTTCGGAAAAATTGAAGAAATAGGGTTTGCTGCTTTTTCAGGCAAAATTCAAAATTTTCGAAAACGGACGATCTAGGTTGTCTTGCAACGAAATTTTGAGCAAAACACATATCTCAGCAAAAATTTCAAAAAAATTTGTCCGTTGGAGCAAGAAAAATCAGCATTCTAAAAATAGAAATTGCTCAAAACTTGTCAGAACCAAGGCGAGTTTACAGTCATTCTTCAAGTTTTCTGAAATAGAGTACACTCCCAATGTTTTCAAGACTGAATCAGCTATTTATCATAATTACATCAAAACCACAGAGACAGACTTGCATCATATCAAGCCGGTGTTCGATCTACACACCTTGGAGAGCGCAGGCAACACCTCAATCAGGAACCTGGGACATTCTAGACTCCTCGCAGCAGCGTCAATTCCTATATCAGTTCAGAGTCTTGAGTTCGTAATCGCTTGCATTAAGCATTACGACCCGACTACTAGGGAGATTCAATCAGCAGATGGCAGATTGATTGTAGTCTAAAGCCTGATATGATCGAAAAGTGTTTTTCCATTCCCCCATGGCCTGAAAGCGTTACTATCTCAAAGGGTGAATGTGAAAGAATATGGGAGATGCATAAAGACAAATACAGTAAGAAGATTGCACAGAGATGGATGAAAGAAAAGCATAAGACTCTGCCAAAGAACGTTGGGCGAGGAGAGTTTAAGGACGAGATTGCCATCATTATCACCTTGCTCAACAGGGTAACTAGCTCAGAAGATGCCACCAAGTTTCAACCTTGGATGTTTTACGCCATACCCCACATCATGAAGAAAACCGAGTTCTATGATTGGCCTACTTTGATCAGTGACAGTCTACATCAGCAGATAACAGAATACTTCCAATTTCATGTCTTCCATATGGTGTCGTACCTAGTCTACCTGGTGGCCTATCAAGGTCAATTCAGAGGGTTGAACACCGAGGGATCATTGAGTGTGCAGCATATATATAACTATTATCCCCAGTTGGAATTCACGAAGTCGCTGCATCACTACAAAAGAGTGAACGAGGCTTTTCTGATGTACACTGTGCGGGACCTGGATAATGAGTTGCACATTCGCATATCTTCAATTGCTAGGGCAGCAATGGCGGAGTGGGTGGATTGGTTCATACAATTCCCTACTTTCACCTATCTTAGGGTCTATGGCTATTCAGGTGCCCCACTCATGCTACCTAGGTACCCGTCAGATGAGGTCGTCTTCATGGAGTTCTTGAGGCAAGCACATGATGTTCACATAGTCTTGAGGAACAGAAGGAAACCCTCCCTCCATTTTCCATTAGGGTTGGGAATTTATACATGCAGGACTGCTGCAGATGCCAAGACAATGGGAGATGAGTTAGATAAACTCGGTCTTAAGTCTTACAGCGAGAGGCGATCATTTGATCCTCTTGGTGTCTACGCTGGCCGACTTGAGAAGAACTATGATCATATAGCCGCACTTGAAGATTTTTGGGCCAATTGTACAGATGAGTTCGAGGTGCGGAGGCGTAGTTACAGCAAGCTCACTCTCCACCAGATGAAGGACTGCTTAAATGAAGATATAGAAAGGTTATCAGATGATGATGAGGATGTGCTTCTCCCGATGTATACTCAGAAGCAAATTGAAGATCAGCCCCTTCCACAAGTTAACTGGGCTAATAAAGAGTCACTCTCAGTTGAAGACAGGACAAGACAAGTCCTTGAGCACAGCAAGGTTTTCTTAATCCTTAAGAGGAAAAACTCCATTCCAGTAGCAGAGCCGCCAAGGGCAATTCCCTCTTCCTCCAGAGCACAGTCAAAAGGGAAGGGCAAAAGTCAGTCTCAAGATGGCGTCAAAGGTAGTAGATCAAATAAAAATGTAAGAAGAAGGTTAGACTTCTCAGGCATAGTCATACAGGAGCAGCCTACAGTTGATTCAGAAGCTCCTCCTGACGAGCCCGTACCTCAGAAAGTAGCAGAGGAGCCGCCTTCAACACATGTTTCTGTACCTTTGACAGGTTCTTCACCGATTCACATTGACCTTGATATTGAAGATGATGAGGAAGTTACAGTTGCACCTCCTAAGGAAGTTAGTAAAGATACTACCGTGTCTTGGCTTGAGAACTCCTTAGGAAGGGTTAGGAGAAGGCCTTCATATCAGGTGAGTGTTGATGATCTCGATAACATCTATCAGAAACCTCCTAAGAAGAAAGCAAAGAAGCAAGTTCACTTTGATAGGAATCCTGATAACGAGATAATCATGGAGACTGCATTGCCCCCAGAAGATAAGAACAGGGATGAGGTGAATATGGATGACTTCGTCATGGTCAAAGCTAATCTTGGTAGAAATACCAGACATGCGGATGTGAGTCTTTTCAAAGTTGTGTCCGAAAACCTTCAGGAAAGAGTGCTTAAGGATGGAGAAGACAAGGCAGCCCTCAAGGCTGAAAATCAGCAGCTCAGGCTTTTCATTTCTAACCTTGTCCATGGATCTTCACAAGCAACCCAGTTGCTGCCCCAAATTTTAGAGACACCAGCTGATCATCAGCAGTTAAGACAGCTGGTCATATGTGGGAAAGAAACTCAGGAATGGATCGAGAGTTTCATTGTCAGAGGAAGGGAGATCTTGGCACAGATGTTCCAGTTAAGAGAAAACGCTCATGAGCTATGTCAAGGTATCCAAGGGTTTGAACAAACATTGGCTGAAGTAAGACCAAGGCATGAGATCATCATTGCTGATTTAGACACAGCCTATGGTTCAGCAGTTTCAAAAGAACACAAGAGACAAATCCTTGCTTGGAGGGAGCGTCATGTTTTTAAAGTTAAAACTTATGAGAGGATATCCGAAGAATTTATCGCCTACAGACAAAGGGTGATTGAAGCTCTTCTTTTCATCAGTGAGTTCATCACAAAGATTCCTTCTCAGTACAGTCTTGAAGATGGTTCCTACGTCGGACTTGATGAAGTGCAAGATCAATTCCAGAGTGTTGTTCGCAGTTGCAATCGAATTGGCGGAAAGATAGGCCATATTTCGATGATGTCAACAAAGTTCGAGAAAGCGGCCAATGAGGTCGAAGATTTCCTGAGATCTATTGCAAATGCTGAAGATATTCTAGAAAAGCAGTGTTTTGCTATTGATGGCATAGATGCACCGAACTGGGACACAATTTCTAACTTCCTAGCGGATGTGATTGAGCTTTAAAGCAGCTTTCTTCTAGAAGCTTTCTTTCCCGCTTTCTTTCTATTCTTGGAATAATTCTTATCCATTCTTTGAGAAGAGAAAGAAGATAAAATGTAATAGTTGGCGTTTCCCGCTTTTTATGCTTTCTTAGGTTTTAGATGTTATCTTCTTTCTAGATTTAGTAATAAAGCTTGCTTGTTGAGCAAGCCCTAGATTGTGAAAGCAAGGAGATTTTAGGGTTCCCTACTCCTCTGCTTGTCTATAAATAAGAGCCTTTGCTCATTAGTTTCTTTAACCATGCTAGTGAGAACAAAACGTTGAGCCTATTGTGCCTTCTATTTGTTATTCAAGTATTGTTCAATTGTGTTGTGATAGCAAATTGTTGAGCCTCTTTAGCCAACAAGGAGTTAGTGTGATTGTTGTTTCTATCGTGTAAGAGCAAGATTGCAAGCCTCTTTAGCTGCAATTTTCTTGTTCAAGGCATGTTAGAAGTGAGTTTTGTTCTAGAAATTTGAGTAATAAAATCATGAGCCTCCTTTGCCTTGGTCCAAAATCTCAAGTTTCCGTTATTTATGTTCTACTTTTATGATCTTGATTTCAACTTGCATTGAAGTGTGTAGATGTTTGTTGGGAGAGAGTTTATTGAAGCATTTTGTCAGAAATCTACCTTGTTAATTTCTAGCTTTTCTCGCTCTGCATATTACTTGAGAAGCTAGGAAAGTCTTTAGTTTAAGTTAGTCGTAGTCGAAGGTCTTAAAACAGAAAATCTCAGCTGCGGCGTTTGTGTTTAATAAACCTTGTGCTCTAAGCTGATCAAAAAGATAGGCAACTTAGTTTTAGTCTACTTTCTTTCAAACACCATCAGCAAGAGGGAGCTTCCCCTCCTAATTTGAAGAGCAGTTTATCTGTGCATAGCTGTCCGTTTCAAATACGCATACCAGAGGTGCGAATTTAAACGCCAACAGAATGTTTCAAAGTGACATGTGTTGCTGCTCAAAGTTGTAGGATCCCAAATCCCTAAAGCTAGGTTGTTTCGGAGTGCCAAGGGTGTCAAACTCAAAGCAAAAAACCTCTAACTTATGCTTGGCAAGGACAACAATGGACCAATTTGCTAAGGTTGGTAATGCCTTCTTCAGCTTTAAACTTTGCTAGGCCAAGGGGGTATTCCTTGAGGTGCTATTTTGAAGAATAACAATAGAGAATGTAACTAAACCATACAACAAACCATACCTATTGCATAGAACGCTCCTATTTGTCTATTATTATGTCGTTTAACAATACATGGATTTTGCACATTCATAAAGCAAATGAACAACCATGTAAAGAGTTTGAAAATGGTGCTTGGATAACCCCTAGTGATATTGCACACATCTAGAAATGGAAGTAAAGATAACAAAGATCAAGACAATATAAAAAAAAGATTGATTTTTGTTGTTTTGAATGTGTTGGTGAGATGGGAAGTTGAGCACAAAATAGACAGTTTTCATTATCCAATAGAGGCAACAAAGTCTCAAGTTCACAGAGACATTCAAAAGATGCCAAATCTGCAAATCAAAACATTTTTTTGGGATTACAACATAGTATTATACCCTTTGGGAGAAAACCCAAACAATTACAATGCAAGAAAAGCCCTAACAAATTTTTGTTCTCTTATTTGTCAGTTTGCATTCGCTTTGCTTTAACTAAGGTGCTACTAGGTGGAGAATACAAGTTTTGTTTATGCATTGTTCTATTGCTTTATTCTATATTTTTGCATGCACATATATGCAGTGTTCCATGGGGACGCATCCACAAAAAACCCCATGTTTTGAGATGGGCACATTTTCAAGGCACGGGGACTTGGGGGAAATGTCCCCCCACCGCACTACCACCTCCGCCAGGACTCCAAGGCCGTCGCCTTAGGGACTTCCTCGGGACTCCTAAGAGTCTCTTGACTCTCCCAAGGAAACCTAGACATCCACCGTGACTGCCAGGCCAAAAAGTCAATAATTTTTTTTAAAAAACTTAAACTTTTCCTTGAAACCTATGCCCAAGGTTGAACCCTAATGACCAATGGGCCCCACCTAAGCCCCTCAAACACTATAAAACACCCTTAAATCCTCATTTTTACTCACAAACACAAATTAACAATAGGATTGAGGAGGAGCAAAAGAGAGAATGAAAGAGTGAAAGAGTGAGTGAAGTGTTGCAAGTGTGTTGTACCCAAAATAAAAAATTTTGGCATTCTGTATAATTTGAGCTAAATCTTGTTAAAATGCCATGTAAAGCCTGTTTTAGGTCAAACCAATCATAGGATCTTGGTGGATTTCTGTCAAGGAACACGTGCAAAATTCTGAAAATTTGAAAGTTAGGGTTTTACGCCCCTATTTTCAGGGAAACCCCCGAAAATAGGACCTTCCCAGAAATGATTGAAAATGATTTTGATAGGATTAAAAGGCTTCACGATCACATCGGTCAAGTCAGAATCATCAAAAGACATGTTTTACTCTGGTGGGTCTATTTCTATTTTTCAGGAACAAAGTTAGGAGCTCCACAGCCATTAATAGCAGATTGGCAAGTACCAGGTGCTGAAAGCTAAGCTTCAACAAAGAAACCATGGCGAAAATGCTTGAAAAGATGCTCTGCGACGGAGGGGACTTTCAAAAATGGAAAATGCTGAAAATTGACTAAGTCTGGGATTTTCAAAAATGAAAAATGCTGAAAATTGACTAAGTCTGGAGAATGCACGCCTTGCTACCAAGAGGAGCTCTGCGACGGAGGGGACTTTCAAAAATGGAAAATGCTGAAAATTGACTAAGTCTGGGATTTTCAAAAATGAAAAATGCTGAAAATTGACTAAGTCTGGAGAATGCACGCCTTGCTACCAAGAGGAGGCCATGCAGTCAAATGCCTTAGTCATTTTTCCAAACACCCATACACGATGAACGTGAGACATGAAGAAATGGTGATCTTCGACGAAGGAGATTCCTGAAAATGAAAAAGGTCAAAATTTGACTAACTCTGGAAATGTTACGAAGGAGAGATAGTTCACATGCTGAAAAGAGCCTTTTTCAAGCAGGGGCGCCCATGATCTTTTAAGGTCAAATGCAGTCGCCAAGATCTTTCAAGACATTCATTCTTGACATTTGCTTGCTGACGCGACAACGAAACAAACAGATAAACCATCTGAGGAGTAGATCATAAACAGTCACTGACAAAGCGAAAAGAGGCAGTTGAAGAAATATCAGGAAATGATTGTCAAACGTGAAGATCAAAGAAAAAGAGCCTTTTCAAAAGAAAGGCGCCCTTTCTTTTGGACCTCAAGGTGCTGACAAAAGACCAAAGGCCTCCCAGAACAATCTTCCCAGCATAGATAGATCTCAGCAACGCAACTGCAAGCACCAACATCTGACAAGGCAGTCAACAGATAATCAGGATCAAACTAGGCAACTTTTCAGATGGAAATAAACTTGCTAAAGGACAAAAGCGCCCTTTTCAAGGAGGGGCGCCCTTGAATAAAGGAACCCTAAAATGAAATCCAAGTTTTTTGAAGTCAGTCATCTTTGGCGGAACAAAGCTGGCTACCTGATGAGATATCAAGCGAAATCATCTGACTCTCCAATCAACGAGAAATCCAGATCAAAGCACGAGAGGTCATTTCAAAAGGCTGAAGAACGAAGTTTGAAAATTCACCAAGGCATTAGCAAAAGAGCCCTTTCTTGGAAAAGGCGCCCTTTCTTTTGAAGCCCTAAACTCAGCTTTTCATCATCATGTCTCCCAGACACTTCTTTTCAGTATGGATCCAGCTCCACAGTGAATGTGTTAGTGACATCTCAGGATCAACAGATCAGGCTAGATTCAAGATCAAACAGAGGTCTTTCAGGAGAGAAAATATTTAAAAACTTTCAAAAAACCAAAAGGGACGCCTAAAAGAAGTCAAGAGTCAAGTTGTTGACTAAAGTCAAGAGCTTTTTAGTTAAAATTCGCTAAAACACTCCACGATCAGTGGAAATCACCTTTTTTGAACTTCAGATCAAGCCAAAATCACTTTTGATCATAAGTTAAGTTCCCAAACTTGTGGATCTAAGGCTTGAGTCTATGTAATCAAGGTATAGGCATCCCATTTCATTATTTCATTGCAGGTTGATGATCAAGAACAGCCATAAGTTCTCAAGGACGCCATTTACAAATTTGGCCAAGGTTTTCATCCGTTCTTCGATATTTCTCGCAGATCTGAAGCAAAAGAAGATTGCTAATCTGATGTTGGATTCAGAGACAGATTTTCTCAGGCAGTCAGATAAAAACTTCCAATCCATCTTCTGTCTACTTCCTCTCTTCTTGTCTTAGGTTTTCTTGCATGTCACACAAAGCAGCAGGCTATATCAGATCTGATCAACTAGGTAGATTCAGCATAATTTTCCAGTGAAACCCATCTCGTCAGATTTTCCAAAATCACCAAACTTGCTGCCCCTATTTTTGGGGGTTTTTCCGAAAAAGTTTCAGAATCAAAATTCTAAGGAACTGGGCTTGTTCAGCATTGAAGCACGAACAAAACCCATGTGCCAGACTTTTTCCGGAAAAATATTTCTCGGCAGGGCGCTATTTTCAGGAGTTTTTCAGAAGTTGTCTGAACACATCCGTGTTTACAGTCAACAGGCGAGTTATTCTTCACAAAATGACAATTTGGCGTCCTTGGGCTCAAATTGAACAACCAGAACTTGCACCAGCAACTCTCCAACCAAATCTTACACACATTGCTGGAGAGCAAACGGACATCATCAACAGTCTGCAGATCTTTATCTTTGAAAAGAATACATCTCCCACTCAGTGGAGAGCTGCAGCAATTACTCTGGACGAAGAAGAAAGAAAGGCTGATCTTGCAGCAAAAAAGACCAATATTACCACCTCCCGCGTGGCAGTAAGCACCTTGGCTTGCCAGCTGCGAAGAGGTGATTCCAAGCACGGAGCCGCCAAAGTTACCAAGAGCAATAGCTTGCGCAAGAAGAGATGTTGTGTCATCAAAGCATTGACTATCCAGAAACGAAAGAAGTCAACACATGGATCAAGGAGTTGTTGACCAAAAATGGTGAAGTGTAAAAAGACACCTAGGAAGGACGTCCTATCTTCCAATTGGCATTTATGATAATTGAAGTTGACTTGATGCCTCATTCCAAGTCAACTCAAGAAGGCATTAAATGTAGTTGGAGTTAACTTGATGCCCCTTTCCAAGTTAACTCCATATCCCTTAAATCATGCATTGTCGTGATCCCACCGACAGGATGCCCAATCGCTTCAAGCGATTTGTGGATTCCAAGACCCCACTCTTGAGGATACCACACAAGTTTCATCTTTAGTTTACTTTTAGTCAACTGAAGTAGTTTCCAGTTGACTCTTTGTTTGCTTTCAGTTAACTGAAGTAGTTTTCCAGTTAACTGCTTGTTCCCCTTTTTTAGGAATAAATCTTGCTAATTGATTGGCAAGAACTCATTGGTTAACTCAAGGATATTTTGGGGTTGCCCACTCCTTTGAGTTCTATAAATAAGAGCCTTGGGCTCATTATTTGTTTAACTTTTACTTGCTATGCAAAATTGCTGCGCCATTGTTGCCAACAGCTTTGCAAGCGGATATTTGTTCACTCTTGGATGAGAGTTCGTTGGTCGATCGTGATTGTGCATGATTTCGTGCCTTTGCTTTCCCAACCTTTTGTAATTCGTTGATGAAGCTTTGAAGGAAAATATCAGAAGGCGCTTGCATTTTGGTCAATCTTTTTGAGTTGTGTCTACGTCTTGTATCTAATAGCTCGTTGTTTCATTTCCCTCCTCGAATAGGAGTCCCTCCTCCTTGGATATTTGTTATTAACAAGTTATCGTTCGTTGTTGTTTAATGTATTGACTTCCAAGCTACACTTCGGATAGGAGTCCCTCCTCCTTAGCAAGCTCGCTGGCCAAGGCATCATAAAATTGTTGTTTCTCGTAAACTATTTCCTAGCCCATACCTCGGATAGGAGTCCCTCCTCCTTGGCAGGTCTCAGATCTAGTTTACCGTAAAGAGTGTTTGCTTGTACCAACCTTATCCCGGTATACCGAGTTCGTGAGTTCGGCCACACTCGTGAGACGGGCGACCTGTGGATCCAACCAACCCATTCCCGCCCTTTACGCCATGCTCACATCTTGAAGGTATTGATAGATAGAAGCTAGATTAGTCGTAGTTGAGATCTGCAGAAACTAGAGAAAAAGCTTAGCTACGGCGCATTGTGTTTGTGCACCCTTGTGTCCTGCCGCTGAAGCATAAAAAGATAGGAACTTAGTTTACATTTCCCTTCCCTACGCATTGCTCCCA
>VDFB02361199.1:0-17301 GCA_007258455.2 Sequoia sempervirens | reverse complement strand
TGTTGAGTTAACTTGATTGCATGTTGACTTAACTGAAGATTATTACTGAATGTCAACTGAAGTTTGCATGCATGGCGAATTTGGTCAAAATTGTGAAGATTTTAGTGAAGATGGCGCTTCATTAACTGTCAACTGAAGTTCAAAAGGGATGCCATATGTTGGTGAAGCATTATTTTGTGAAGCATGAAGCATATTTAGTGAAGTATGGCGAATTTGAAGTTGTTAACTTCACTCATGAAAAGGGTCGCCATATTTAGTGTTTAAATTGATGAAGCATAATTTGTGAAGCTACGCACTTTTCAAGGAATGGCAACTTTAGTTTCGAAAGGGTTGTTATTTTTAGAATTAAATTGAAGCATAAGTGTGAAGTTGGCACACTTGTTGAAGGCCAACTGAAGGTTGAAAAGGGTCACTATTTTTAGAATGCTTATTGCATGTAAATGGCGAATTTCTCATTTCAATCAAGATTGCCAACTGAAGTTATCAAAAGGGTCGCCTTAGTTCAATTTGGTGAATCTATAGCAAATGTGAAGGATGGCGAATTTAAGATCAAGTGCTAACTGAAGACAAAGTCGCATGGTTGAGTTGAACTGAAGACTTGAAAGGGAAACCCTAATGCATGATGATTTAATTAGCATATCTGAGTTTCAGTTAACTGTGATGAGGTCCAATCACAAGCCAAGCGCCATTTTTCAAGGATTTCATGCTTAGTGCGAATTTTCAATGATAAAAGTCTATTCATTTCAGCAAGGGCTTCATTATTTCATCATCTTTTGCTCTGAAGCTCATATTCTTCTTGAGCAACCAGCAAGCTTAAGGTGCTACAGGTGTTAGAATTCAACGTTCTTCATAGCAACGGATTCAGATTGTTCGAAGAAAGAAGATTCCAGACTTTATTTTCACTTTGCATGCAGGTTTTATCAAGATTCGAAGAAGAGATTTGCAGATTTTTTCAGAAGTAGACAAGCAAAACTTTCTATCTTCTGTCTTATTTCTTCCATTTCTCACCTTAGGTACTTTCTTCGCATGTCAAAGAAACTCAACACTTTTTCAGAATCTGATCACCAGGGTTCGCATATTTCAGCATTTGCAGCAAAACCCACGTCTTAGATTTTTTCGAGAAAATTGCCCCGTAGCCTTCATTCTGAAGCTCTGTGCTTTTTTCCGAGAATTTCTTTGCATGTGGGCCAAAATCACATCTTTTTGAAAATCTCATCATCTGGGTTTGTTCAGAATTCCGTTGTGCATAAAACCCGTGTTCCAGATTTTCTCAAGAAAAATTGCCCCGGAAGCTCTAAAAACCCCTACAGTTCTCGACTGAAGAATCTTTGCATGTCAAGCTAAACGGCGTGTTTTCGCAATTCTGACGTTGTGGGTTGTCTTAGAATCCTTTTCTAGACAAAACCCATGTCTCAGAATTTTTTGGTGAAAATTATCCTTCGACAGGGTATTTTTAGCCTCACCGAGCCATTTTAGCTTTCTGGAGAAAGTTGTCAGAACATAGCCGTGTTCACAGTCAACGGGCGAGTTTTTCATAAGGCAGTTCAACTAGACTGAATTTGAGGCCAAATCGGTCTTAATTTAGGTTTTTATCATAGCAGCTGACAATGAAGCGTTACGCTGCAAAAGGAACAGAGATCACTTCATTTACGGAGCCGCCAAAGTCACTCAAATCCCATGCCATTATCTTCATGAAGATGGTACCTACGCTGATCTCGAGGTTGTGCAAACGAAGTTCCAGAAGCATGTTCGTGATATCTTGATGGAGATTTTGGATCACATTTCAGTGATTTCAACTAGTTTCAAGAAGGCGGCTGAAAATGTTAAAGAATGTATGCATACAATCAAGGAGAGTGACAAAGAATTGAAGAGACAGATTATTGCTTTAGACAGTATCAAAGTGCCAGATGACAGAGAAATCGATGAGTTCTTGGTGGAACTGTTAGACCGAGTTGACATGGAGTAATCTGCCAGTTGGAACCTGCAGTTAGTTTTGAGGGTTGAGTCATGAGCAGCAGTTAACTCGAGTTTCAGTCTTGAGTTCACTTGCCGACTTAACACATGCTTATCTCATTCTTGGAATTATCAACACAGGAGTTAGGGTTAGGGTTTCCAGTTAACTGAAGGTAGTGGCCAGTTAACTTTGCTTTTTAAATAAGGACGGCATGCTTGCACATGGTCCATTTAGGTTATTTGTACCGCGAATCGATGGTAGCCTTCAGCTTAACCGTATAGTTTACTTCATTAGGGTTTAATAATTAATCTTGCATGCATTTGCAAGACTGTAGTTAACACAAGGTGATTTTAGGGTTTCCTACACCTTGATGTATATAAATAAGAGCTTTTGCTCATTTGTAATTAACTTTTGCTTGAGAGAGAAATATATGCTGCGCCTACCTTGCCCTCAATATTGCTCTTTTGGTATTTGTTCATGTGTCTTCGCTATTACGATTAATTGTTATGCCACATAGGGTTTCATGAGATTGTAATGGTGGATTCTTTCTGTTTTGTGAATCTTTTGTCATTATAATCAAGTGTTATGCCACATAGGGTTCCATACGATTGTGATGATAAATCTGTTTTGTGAGACTTTACTATTTTAATCAAGTGTTATGCCACATAGGGTTTCATAAGATTGTCATGGTGAAATCTTGCCATAGTTTAGATAAATCTGTTTTGTGAATCTTTTATCATTACGATCAAGTGTTATGCCACATAGGGTTTCATGAGATTGTGATGATAAATCTGTTTTATGAGTCTTTACTATTATGATCAAGTGTTATGCCACATAGGGTTTCATAAGATTGTCATGGTAAATTCTCAAATCTGTTTTGTGCCCAATAAACTTGTCTAGATTGAGCTGATAGATGCGCCACCTTGCCTTCAAGCAGAGAATCTAAACTCGTTTGTCGTCAGATAGTCAAACCCTGCTCCATTTCCTCATGCTCTGTTTTCTTGAGGAAACTGGATAGATTTAGAGTAGTTAGCTTAGTTGTAGTTAATGATCTGCGAAACCAGAAAATCCTTAGCTGCAACGTTCTTGGTTTTCTTAACCTTGTGCCTCTTCCAGCTGAGAACAAAAAGATAGGACTTAGATTACTTTTCTTTTCCATGCATTCCAAAGACAACGAGGGAGCTTCCTCCTAATTTGAAGAGCACTCATTATGAGTGTACATACCGTCCGGTGCATAAACTGCGACCCGTGAGGTGTTAGATTTTACGCTAACACAAGCCAAATAGGATATGTGATGAGTCCTGACCAACACATTTAGCATACACCCTGAGAATTTCCTTGTCCTGAAACAATCAAATGACCACATACTCAATTTATTTATCTATTAAAAAAAGTTCTAACAACAAAAGAAAAGAAGAAGAATAAATCCCAAAACAAACACCAAACCTATTAAAAATGTTGACAAGACGTCTTCAAATATGAAAGCTGCATATTTCCCGCTGAAAAATTTCTCTGCACTGCTCATTTTAATTCTAAAGCACATATATAAGACAAAGAAGAGCAAAGAGCCCTTCACAACCACAGCAAAACAAAACAAAGCAGCTTAGACTGGAGAAGTAAAATGATTCAATCGTTGCAATTCAGATATCTCGGAATTCGCTGGGTAAAATAAACATCTCAAAATCAATCCTACCGTTAGGCAACGGTGGAAAAAGCGAAGGCTAGAAAAAAAAAGCAGATTAATTTAGTCTCGAAAACATTTGAAGTTTCTGAAATTTTCAATAACGGATAGAGATAAAATAAACATTTTAAATATTGTGAGATGGCGCGGATGATTTCTAGGGAGCTTTTTCATTTAGAGAGTGTAGATTCAATTTCGAAGAAAATTAAAAAGTAGATTTAAAATCTTGTAGAGCATAAACGTGTGACTAACTTCTGCGTCTTTTTTTGAATTGCTGTTTTGAATGTTTGATTCTATAATATGTTTTAATCTAATTCTTAACCCTATGTTGTATAGTTTGAAATTTTGTTAGATTTTTTTTTTTAAATATTGTTAGGGCAATTTTTCCTTTAAATTTTAATTTTTTGTATGATAAGGTTAATATTTTTTAAATCTTATTATTGCTATATAGTATGGATATTAATATTCAAATTTATATATTTAGAATTATGTATTTTAAGAGATTATCTTAAGTCATTTGTATATTACATAATCATTAAATAAGTATTTACAAAGTATATAATTTTTCATTCTTTTGAAGGTGCATCAATCATCAATGACTCCTCTATCATACATTAGCAAATTATTAGCTTCTCTACATCAATCAATATCCATTGTGAGGGCACACATTTGAAGTGCAATTTGTTATACAAAGCATTCATTAATTTATGTTGGTAAACAACAATATAATTTCACAATAAAAATATAATATTTAATAATTAGGACTAATGCATTTTGATGTTATTTGAGACAAAATATATATTACAAATAAAAAACATTAAAGTAATTGATTGAATTTTATGATCAAATGATTTTAAGTTAGCATATGTGAAACTTGATATATTAGTGATCTTTGCTTTTCAAATAAGAGTGTATCGTTATTTATCAAGATTAATTATAAGTTGAGACTAATTTTTATGTTTGTTGAGTTGGGTTGCTAGGTACTTATCCCTTATTAAACAGGGAGTATCATGAGAGAAGAGGTTGTAATTGTAAGAGTTGGTATAGAAAACTCTACACCATGCAAGATTTGGTTGAAGATTATAGCCAACCAAAATCTAGGAACTTCATGAAAGCACAGGGGTGACCAACTAGGAGAGAATAATGTTATTATATTAAAGGATGCAAATGATAGATTATGATTGTTATATGATTAGTGATTTAAACATGAGGCCCCTTGGTTATATAGCCAAGGTGAGACATAGGATTAGACAAGATCATAAAAAGTGTTTTAATCCTATGTCATGCGACAACTAATATTAAATGACCTAAGGCACAAGCATTAAATGACAAAAGATAAGATAAGATCTAATTTCAACTAAGACTTCTACAAAGATTCCTAGGACCTAATTAAACTTAACATGTGAATAGGGCCTACTAGGTGAACAAGTTCGGTAAAAAACCTAATTCACACCAACGATAATAACTTTTCATCATCATGGATACATAAACTAGTGCATTAGTATATCAACTATTTTAGGTAATTTTGAGCTTATTGATAACAAGTTGAAATAATCAAATGAGAAGTGGTGTTCTTTAATGCATCCAAATTTATTAATTGTGATAGAATATAAGATTAAATGGAAATTAGCAATGAAAGCAAAGTGTAAACCATAGCAAAGTATTTACATGGAGAAAATATTGCAAAGAAAAACTCCACACCCAAAGAGACCTAATCATATATTAATCCTAAAAATAATAATATTAATACAATTTGTTAATCTCTCTAAATTTTGATAGCATAGCAATGCTTGAAAGAGCTCCAAAATAATCTCATAATACTACCATCTTAGAGCACCAATATATAGGATATATAAAGACAAGATATCATCCCATTTAACACTACATCCTTCTATCCCTCCATGCAACAACCGACACCTCCTATTATCCCATCACTTGACATGTTCAACCTTTTACATCCCGAAATTGAATCACAAAGCAAAAATCAACCACCAATCATGAAGGAACTTATTCACAATAACAACATTGATACTCTTTTATCCTATGCCCATAAAGTTACTAATACACCTATCAAATTAGAAGATCATTATGGTCAAATCTTTAGAATTTTGAGCAAACAAGGATGTGACATAACAAATGAGCATGAGATCCACCAATTGCTAGAACAAAAACCATTAGAAGATACCAAGGGATTAGGATATCAAGATCCTCCCCCTCCACATCAACCAATTGCTCAATCAAGTAAGAAACAGAGGCCTTACAAAATCAATAAATTAAAGTTCCCTTGTCTTATGTCCAAGAATGAAAGTAGTTTACACACACTTCTCAACCAAGAACTTATTACACTACCAAAAATTCAAGAAAACAAAAAAGGAAAAAGTACAAACATGTCTTACTGTGCATATCATAGAACACTTGGAAATCTTACTAATGAATGTCGTGCTTTAAAGAAAGTTTTAGAATAATTTTATATCATTGATATAATTGGCTAGCATGCACACACTTGCTCCTTGTCATGTGATAGTTGTAGAATCTTAGTTACACTCACTATTACATGTATTACACTATATGTAACTCATTTTTCCATATTACAAGAAGCACCATATCATCATTTAGCTCGACTCATCCTTGTCCTACATTTGGTGGAAAAGGGGTTAGGTAGCCTTGTCCTAGTATGGAACTTGTCGTTGCCTATTTGGCTAGTTGTATGCTTGCCATATATGATGAGAAAGATTGGGATGCAGATATCTTGCTTTAGGTTGGCTCACATGTGACATACTTTCCTTCTTTTGTTTTCATGTTCTTTGTGATTGCATGTATGTAATGTGATCCCTCATATTGTGTTGCTTGGTGTGTCTTTATGTTTGTGAGCTCTCTTTGGATGACTTGTGTTACTTCGTTGGTGCAAGGATACAAAGCAAGTGAATCTATCATGGCATTCTTCTATTTTTATCTATATTATTCTATCTGGACCATAAACATTATCTTCTCTTTTTATCTTGTGTTTTCCTTTTGGGGACAATACAAGGCATTGAGACATCTTAGTCTCTTTCATGTTGACCCAAAATATTTTTCTTTTCTTTTGTTCTCTATGTGTCATTCTTCCTTTGTGTTTGTTGTTCTAAGAAGTATTTGGGGAATGATGACAATGTCAAGCTCTATTGTATCGATGTAGCAAAGACATGTGTTGACCCCAAATCCGTAGATCCCTTATGTGTTATCTTTGAGATTGCATGTAGGGGAAACCCTTCATAATAATGTAGATTTATTTGGAAGCATATCATTAGAATAGGGCTTTCCAAATAATCTCTCATTTCCCTTTTATCAATTTCCATTTATCATTTCTACTTTAAAGTAATTGCTCACATCATGGTGTTTATAAATTTCTTTAAAGTGGGGGCATACATTGGCATTATTTTTTTTGCATTTGCACCTCCTAAGATGAGTTGCATTTTTAGTTTGACATTTTTGGCTTCACTTTTGTTCATAGGAGTTGGACTTAGTGTAGCATTGGCATAGAACACAATTGATCATTTTGTGGCACTTTATCAAAGTTATCAAGGAGTATAACTTTTGGTATGATTAGCGTATGGGAACACACCTGTAGACCTGGTGTGTCCTTCCCATCTACCACCTTTTGTGGGTACACACCTTGTAGACCCAGTGTGTGTTTCTCATTTTTTCTTTGGGGCTTACCTAATGTATATCAAACTACACTAGCCCTTGTGAGTATATTTTATGGATGTGGCATAATACAACTTGCTATTCCATCCTTTTACTTTTTCCTTTTTGCATTGGCTTTGACATTGTATGCTTGGGAATCTTGTCTTGTTGCAAATATCTTACACGCATGTGTGTCATTTGTGCTTATGTTGGTTTTCCATGGGATCTTCGATCCTAGGGGCTTGATCATCCTCCTTGATCTTTTTCATCCTATCTCATTAACATTTGTGCACCTAGACCCCTCTTGACACATATGTGTCTACTTTAGTGCAAGTCTGAGCATAATTTCATACTCTTACTAAAGTGGGGGCTAAATGTATTGTAGGAAATTGTATACCTTTACAATTTCACACTATGTTTGGGTCCCTTAATTTATCAGACTTAATTAAGCTTCTAATTTTCCAAATTATGCATTCCAAAGCTTTATTTTTCCCATTTTTTGAAAGGATAACCAACATTAAATAAATGTAATCAATAATTAAATCATCTTGGAATATGTGTGTCCTGGACTTATAGGCCATGACTCATTCGCCCATGGGTGAATGGGTCCCCTTTAAGTGCCAAGACCCATTTAAAAATATGTTTTTAGCAAATTTTTAATGATTCAAATTTAAATTTGTAATTTTTATCTTTTGGAATCTATTTTTTTGGGAAATTAGATAAACACCTATAAATACATAGTCTTTTATCACTTTAAATCTAACACTTAATGAAAAGAGAAAATATTATTGTCAAGATCATTCAAATCAAGAGCAAATTATTAGTCATTTGTTGCAGCAATCAAGATCCTAATATCATGTTCAAGTCTATGTGTGTTCATGTCATCTTGTGAAGGCTAATATGCATTATTGATCCTAAAGCATCCAAGCATTTTAAGTATCCAAATCCATCAAGAAAAGCAAGATCAAGTTCCATGGAGTGATCTGTTTGACTTCAGTCCTCTAAGGGAAGCCATTGAAGGGTGGTGAGTTGTAGCAAGCATTGTTCATTCATCATTTCCTTCTCCTTTTCATTATACTTAAATATCAAGGTTTAATTACCAAACTTGGGGTTTGACCAAGGCAAACCCCCATACAAACAAAAAAAAATCCCCTTTGTGTATGTGCAGATTATAGGTGGATGAAGAATTGAAGAGATCTTAAAGAAGAAATTTTTCCATTGTTGCACAAGTTGTCATCATTGTTTTCAAGCCACGGAAACTAAGTTGCGGACTTTATTTTCAACTTTTCGATAGTGGTATCCATGTCAAACTGAAGCCAAGATCCAGCATCAAGGAACCATCAAAAGTTATTTTAGAATCCCTAATTGAGACCCATATGCCCAGGGGTGAATGAGTCCCTTTGCACTCCTCAAAAAAAAAAAATGGTGATAGGTACATGTGTTCAAACCCTTCTAAGATTTGCCTGCAAAGTTCTATAATAGTCTTTGTATTTTTGAGAATCTGCATTTTAGGTATTAGGTATTATTGTTCATTTATTTTGGGCATTGCAAATCATTTTAGTTTAGTTTCAAGTCTGCCCTATTGTTCTAAGGACTAAGATCCAGGTCTGATTGTCTCACCATTGAAGTTGAAAGTCAATATTTATACCTTGTGATCTATTTCCTAATGAAATCCATGGGCAAAGGTACCTATTAAGATCCCTAAGGTTTTATATACATCTCATCATCATTAAAATCTTGCAAGATACCCTTTTCCCCCCTTTTTCACTAACCAATTGGCTAATAGAAATGAAGAGAACTGGTTAGTTTGAGGGGATTTTAATACCCAATTAACTCCTTTCAAAAAAATTGCAGTCCTAGAAGACTACTCTGATAGTATGGTGGATTTTTTTTTATTTCCTCTCTTTTGCTGGTCTTATGGACTTAGACCTAAAAGTTACTATTTTTACTTGGTTCAATCCTAGGTAAGGTAAAATTTTGATTCAAGTTAGATTGGATGGGTTCCTTATCTCAAATGGATCGAACATCTTATAGTATTTCTCCCTTTCAGCCCTTCCCAGGTCAAGTTCTAACCATAATGCTATTATGCTAAGGTGGAATGATATTGTGCCTAAAGGCCCTTTTCCCTTCAAATACGAAATAATATGGGCATCTCATTCTAATTTAAAAAGTATGGTGGAAGAATTATGGAGTTATCCATATCTTAGTACCCCTATGTTTAGGCTCTCAAATAAGTTGAAGTTAATCAAGGAAAAAGCTAAAGGATGGAATAAAATGAGTTTTGGAAATATCTTTCAAAAAAATAAAAATTGATAATAGATCTGAAGAATGTTCAAGATGAAATGGAGAAAGGGGTGATAGATATAGATACTTGTAACAAGGAAAGACTCCTAAGGTCTGAGTGGTATTTCTTGATGAATAAGGAGGATATTTTTTGGAAATAGAAGTCAAGAATCCAGTGGCTCTCTGAAGGGGATAGGAACACTAAGTTCTTCCACCAATCAACCCTAAATCATAAAAGTCAAAATGCTATTAGATTTTTTACTCTCCACAAGGTGACACCATCTCTAAGGATTTTGATATAATGAATGTTGTTGTTTCTTACTTTCAAGAAACCTTGGTTGATCCCTTTCAAGACACGGTCTAGAGGAGATAATGGATGTTATCCCCCAAATTATGAATGCATAGGATACTTAGGTGCTTTAAAATGTAATATCATTGAAAGAGGTTAAATCTATTATTTTCTCCTTTGGCACTTATAAATCCCCCAGACTTGATGGGTTCCCTCCTTCTTCCAAACCTTCTAGGATATTATTGAGAAGGATCTTGTTATGGTTGCTCAGGACTTCTTCAAAATAGGTAAACTTCTTGGGAAACTTAATGCTACCTCCATTGCCTTGATTCCTTAAAAAAATAGGTCTCTTCTATCTAATTTTAGACTGGTCAGTTTAAGTAATATAGTCTATAAGATATTTTCTAAACTTATTATGAAATAGATTAAAACATATCTTACATAGATTGATTGCTAGCAACCAAAAAGGGTTTGTGATAGGGTGCCAAATCCTAGATGATATTTTGACCACACATGAATATGCTCATTCTATGAAACACAAAAAAAACATGGTATGGTGCCCAAACTAGACATATCCAAGGCTTATGGTAGAGTTTCCTTGTCATTCATGTTGTGTTGAAAAAAATTGGGTTTAAAGGAAAAAAATTGAAACTTATTACTGCCTATGTCAACATTCCTAAATTCTCAGTGTTGGTTAATGGGGTCCCCAAAGGTTTATTTTCCAGTGGTAGAGGTCTCAAGTAGGGAGATCCTCTATCTCCTTATATGTTTATTCTAGTTGTTGAAGTCCTAGGAAAAAAAATTCAAAAGCTTATTATTTATGGGTTGCTAAAAGGGATAAATGTTGTTTCCTCCCTTCCCCCCTCTTCACACCAATAGTTTGTGGATAACACCATCCTTTTTGGTGTTCTATAGTCAAAGCTAAACATTGGAAAAACCTTATGGATGATTATGCAAAAGTGTTTGGTCGGTATACCAATTATAACAAAAGTATGATTTATTTTTCAATATTGATCCCCCTCTGAAAGAAAGGATAATGAGATTGTTGGAATGTCAAATTTCTTATCTCCCTGCTACCTATTTGGGTCTCCCATTATCCACAAAAATCTCCCTAATCATTATTGGCTCAATATTTTGGAGAATTTGTAACAAAATTTGGCTAGCTGGAAAGGGAAGTTACTTAGTCAAGTTCGTAAACTTCAATTATTGAAATCCTTTATACAAAATATCATGGTTTTCTATCTATCTTTATTTATAATCTCAACTCATATGATAGATAAAATTGAGCAAATCCAAAAGAAGTTCCTATGGTCTAGCACAAAGGAAAAAGTAAGAATTCTTCTTGTTAAATGGGATAAGTTGTGTACTCCCAAATGGCAGGGTGGGTTGTGTTGAGATTAAGGTGTCTCAACCTTAGAGTCCTAATATTAATTTAATTTATGTATTATTATATTAATTTGTTTTATTTAATTCCCTATGGTGTCGTGTCACAAATTGGGACCCACCGGTTGGGTGACATCCTTGTTGGAAGTGACTAGATGATACATAATCATCCCAAGTGGACATAGGCATCCCACTTTGGAATCTTTGACCTATGATAGATTCTATGACGCGTCATAAGACATCTTGTTGCATGGAGAAAGTTGGTGCCCAAGTTGGGTTATGGTAGGCTATAAGAGAATCCAATATTCTTGGTTAGTTATGAAAAATTCTCTTATAGCTGTAAGTTCTGTCAACTATGATAGATGTAAGATGTGTAAGGAATTTGGCATAAGCTATTTTTAGTATATTCTAGGCGCCCAAGCTTGAGGAAGGAATATTTGCATGTTTGACAATTGTAAGAGGTGTAAGGGGATATGTTACATGTGTCCAAATGCATGTCTATGGCATGGTATATTGTGCCATGTGTATTTGGTCACCCCTCTCCTTCTAGATGCTTCTTGGAGCTTGTATCACTCTATATATTCAGTGCCTTGCATTGTAGAATGCATAGTTTGTTTGCATGTATAGAAGTGTTGTCGATATCACTCTCGAATAGGTGTTCATTTTTTAAGCACTTGTAGAAGAAGGCTTTGTACTTGGGGTTGTATCATAATTCCTTTTGAAGTAATACAATAGTATTGTGCTTTTGGATGGTGGGGTTTTTACTTGAAAGGGTTTTCCCCACATATATTTGGTGTCATTGTTATATGTGTTGTTGTTCTATTCATTTATTCTCTATGTTCTTCTTGTGTTGTAACTATTTAAAGGTGTTAAAACAAAAAATTGTAACTCTCCCCTACTTAGATTAGTGTAGGAAGCTATTTACACTCACTTGTATTCCTTTTAGTTGGTATGAGAGCTTGGCTAGCCTTGGTTCCTTTGTTGGGTTAGAAGGGTTTTTTGAGCTGATCTTTGTTTGAGTGGGATTTTTACAGAAGTGTATTTCGTTATCTTGTTGTAGGAAAGAGATGGTAGGCACATCTGGGAGGATTGAGATGGAGAAATTTAATGATGATAATTTTGAACTTTAGAAGCTCAAAATGGAAGACATGCTTGTAGATCATGATCTATGGCTTGCAGTTTTTGGAACCATGCCACAAGGCATGAAACAAGAGGATTGGGATCTCATAGATAGGAAATCCAAGGGTCTTTTTACACTCTATTTGGCCGATTTTGTCCTCCTGAATGTCCATGAAGAGAAAACTTTTGCTTCTCTATGGAAGAAGCTTGGTGATGTCTATCAGGCTAAATCCTTGGTAAACAAGCTTTTCCTGAGAAAGAAGATGTATTCTCTGAAAATGGAAGATGGAGGATCTATGGCAGATCATCTAAACTCTTTTAACATGTTGGTTGCAAAACTCAGCTCCATTGGAGATAAGATTGATGAACAAGACTGTTCCATGCTCCTTTTGTGTTCATTGTCGGACTCTTGGGATCACCTTATAATTACTATTGGAAGTACTACTTCCACCTTCAAGATGGATGAGGTTGTTGCCTCATTATTATCTAAAGATATGTGAAGGAAGTCTTCTGATATGGCCAAGGAGGCCCTTGCAGTTCATGGCAGACCAAAGGAGAGAGGAAAAAAGAAAGACAAGAAATCTAAGTCAAAGTCTTTGGGGAGATCTAAGTCTCCTAGTGAGAATTCCAAGGAAAAATGTTGGAATTGTGGTGAAATCGATCACATTCAGAAAGATTGCAAGAAGGAGAAGAAGAAGAAAAACAAGTCTTTCTCCGACTTTGAATCCAAAAAATCATCCCAAGATGATGGAGAAGCATTTATTGCAACCTTAGCAGCCCATGCATCAGATGATGTGTGGTTGATAGATTCAGGTGCATCTTTTCACATGACCTCTCATAGAGATTGGTTCTCGAAGTATAAGGAGTATAATGGTGGAGAGGTGTACCTGGGTGATGACTCTCACCTGAAGATTGTTGGTCATGGAAGAGTCAAAATCAGATTTCCTGATGGACGAGTGAAGGGGATTGATGATTTCTTGCATATCCAAGGTTTGGCACAAAACATTCTTTCTATAAGTAAACTGAATGATTCAATAGTGCAAGTTGTTTTCTCTAGTGGACGATGCAGGATGACTAGAGGAGCTATGGTGTTAGCTAAGGGAGTTTGTATTGGCACTTTGTTTCAGCTTGATTCATGCACTGTATAGTGCAATAGTTCTTTTGATATACTGAAGAAGAGATCTTTTGATTTTTCATCCTCACCATCATATCATGCAAAGAAGAAGCATGTTGCAGCTACATCCAATGGTCGTACATTTTGGGTACCTAAGGGTGCTCATTCCATGAAAATGAAACTTCCTATAAAGAAGACAATGTTATAATGCTAATGATTTGGTCACATTGGTGAGAAGGGTCTTAGAACCCTAAAAAATAAGAGCCTTGTTGAAGGCCTTGATGATTGTAATCTCAAGTTCAACTTTTGTGAACATTGTGTATACGGACAATGACACCATGTTTCTTTTTACTCTAGTTCTCATAAGTCTTCTAGGTTTTTAGACTATGTTCATTCAATTTTTTTTGGTCCTATAAATGTTCCTTCATTATCAAAATATGTATATTTTATTTCTTTTATAGATGATTACAATAGTAGGACATTCATTTATTTTCTTAGAAGTAAAGTTGAAGTCTTTACTTAGTTTAAAGAGTTTAAGGCCTTGGTAGAAAATCAGACTAGTAGAAAGATTAAGTGTTTGAGGATTGATAATGGTGGTGAGTTTTATTCCACAAAGTTTGAAAAGTTCTTTAAAGAGCACAAGATTGAGAGACATAAGACAAATCCCTACACTCCACAACAAAATGGAGTTGCAGAGAGGATGAAAAAAACATTGATGGAGAGGGCAAGGAGCATGTTGAGTGGTGCTAGCCTTTAGAAAAAGTTTTGGGTTAAAGTGGTAGCCACTACATGTTATTTGATAAATAGATCTCCTACATCACACTTGTTGGTAAGACACCCATGGAGGCATCGTTTGGTAAAAATCCTTCGATAAGGCATCTTAGAGAATTTGGTTGTGAAGCTTATGCTCATGTTTTGATTGAGAAGAGGTCAAAGTTGGAGAACAAGGCAGTTAAGTGTATCTTTATCAGCTATGGTGTCGATGTGAAAGGTTACAAGCTATGGGATTCAAAAGCTCAAAATGTTCTATATCATAGTATGATTTTTAGAGAGATGAAACCTTCCACTATTGAGTTACAGCCAAAGAAAGAGGAGAAATAGAAGGAGGAGGTAGTTCAGATTCCACCTACTACAAAGAAATAAGAACTATGTACTCTTGTTGGGCCTAACGATGAGGAGAGCTCAAGTAGCTCAAAAAACTTTGAAGAAGGAGAACCTCAACCTCATCCTTTGAGGAGATCTACATGAGTTAGGTGACAACTAGAAAGGTTTGGTTATTCATTATTGGATTCCAATCGTATTTTTACCTTGATTACTAATACTGATGAGCCTAGGACTGTTAGAGGCATTGGGTATGAGTGATTCAGATTCTTGGATGCAAGCCATGGACAAAGAGATGACTTTTTAAAGAAAAACAAGACTTGGTATCTAGCACCTTTTCCTGTTGGACATAAACCTGTTGGTTGTAAATGGGTTTTCAAGGAAAATTATGGTCTTGATGGCAGTGTTGAGAAGTATAAGGCATGGTTGGTCACTAAGGGGTTTTTTTAGGTGGAGGGAGTTGATTATGGGGAGATATTTTCTCCCGTAGTGAAGTTGACATCTATCTGACTTTTATTGTCACTTGCAGTTGCATATGACTTAGAAGTGGAACAAATGGCTATGAAGAAAATGTTCCTTCATGGTGATTTGGAGGAAGATATTTACATGTCACAACTAGAGCATTTTGTTGAGAAAGGTAAAGAAATTGTTGTTTGCAAACTGAAGAAGTCTCTTTATGGTTTAAAAAAGTCTCCTAGAATGTGGTATCAAAATTTTGATACCTACGTGTTGTCATTGGTATTTCATAGATCTAAATCTAACCATTGTGTATACTTTAAAACTAATAATATTTGCATTCTCATTATTGTCCTATACATAGATGATATGTTGTTTACTGGGAATGGTAAAAGTATGATTTTAGATTTGAAGTTTCAATTGTCAGTACAGTTTGAGATGAAAGACCTAGGTACGGCTAGGTACATTCCAAGAATGGAAATCACGAGAGACAAAGCTAACATAAAGCTTTGGTTAAGCCAGAGCAAGTATGTGAACTCGGTGTTGGAGAGATTCAACATGGTAGACTGCAGATAGTTAGTTGTTCCTATGATGTAGGGGACAAAGCTTTTTGTAAATGATTATCCAAAATATCCTACTGAGATGGACATGACCAACATACCATATGTGAGTGCATCTGGCAGTATGATGGATTCCATGGTGTGTACAAGACCAGACATTTCCCAAGTAGTGGGAGTCCTTAGTTGTTTTATGGCTAATCATGGATGGGTGCATTGGGATGCGGTTAAGAGAGTGTTCAAATATTTACGAGGTACTTCTGAGTATGCCTTGTGTTTTCATGGTTATGCTACTAGACCTTGACATTATGTGAGAATTCATGGATATGTGGATTCAGATTGGGTAGGTGACATTAACAACATAAGATCTAATAGTGGTTACGTGTTTATGATGTTTGGTGGTGCTATCAATTGGATGAGTAAGTGGTAGGATGTAGTCACATTGTCCACGACAAAGGAAGAGTATATGGAAACCACTCATGCTTCTAAGGAATCTATTTGGATTAAGAGATTGTGTTCTAATATTGGTTTAGATGCAGGACAAATTATTGTTTGTTGTGATAGTCAAAGTGCGATTTGGCTAGTAAAGAATCCTACCTTCCGTGCTAAATCAAAGAACATTGATGTACAATATCATTTTGTTCATGATATGGTAGAGGATGGAAAGGCGAATTTAGAAAAGGTTGACACTTTGGTGAATATTACAAATGCGCTGACAAAACCAGTGAGCATGGAGAAGTTTAGATGGTGTTTTGATTCCATGGGCCTTGGGGCCCTGAGTAGATGATTTTGTATGACTCTTGGTAGGTCTTCGACAAGTGAGAGAATGTTTGGATTCAGGTTTCTCAACCTTAGAGTCCTAATAGAGACCTAATATTTTATTAATCCTAAAAATAATAATATCAATACAATATGTTGATCTCTCTAAATTTTGATAGCATAGCAATACTTGAATGAGCTCCAAAATAATCCCATAATACTACCATCTCAGGGCACCAATATATAGGATATATAAATACAAGATATCATGAATGATATTGAAAAACTAATGGAAAATACCACTCGCCCAAATCTTGGTGTCAACATCTTTCATGGAGAATCTCACATCTCACCAAAATTGCTCAACCACCCTAAATAGTAACTTCTCTTATGCAAGGACAAAGTGGTTTTTTTGAATTTTTGGTATATTTTGTTGTAGTTTGATCTTGTTGCTTCCACATGATTGGGAAGTTTCCGGTGTTGTGTCATGTTTATGTTCGTTCGATCCTTTTTTAAGCAGTATGATGCATGGGGGACCCCTGTGGGGCTCCCCAAACCAAATTTTCTTTGGTCAGTCTTGTTGTTGGTCAACACAAGTTGGATTTTTCTTGCACTTATAGGGGGTTGTGTCCCCTTCTAAGGAGACAACATTTTTTCTTACTACGAAGAATCTTGCTCCTTTGTGGACAAAATTTTTGGCATTTCTTCCTCAAAATCAACTAAGTCTTCTTCTTTGTTGGCCACTTGCTTTAAAGATGGCATGGTGATTGAAGACTCTGATGATTTGTTAGTTGAAGTGATGGGAGGTATGGACTTAGCTCTTGTTGGTAAATTTATGGCTTTTAGATCGAATATGGACTAGATCAATAAATGAGTCAGTTCAGTCTAGAAGCTTAAATGCAGTGTGTTTATAAGTGCAACAATTGATGGACTATTCCTATT
>VDFB02361198.1:0-17999 GCA_007258455.2 Sequoia sempervirens | reverse complement strand
TTTCTCTTTTGTTTTGATTTTCAACATTTTCTTTTCTTTTCTTTCTTATTTTTATTTTCATAGCTCTTTTCAACTTGCAGGTAATGAAACCCACTATTATGTTGGAAATTATAGTGGTAGCAAAGGAATACAAACATCCATACTACCCCCTCCCACCCAACTAATTCAAAGAAGTTTAAAGTGTGAAGATATATGATTCCTTGAATTCTTCATGTAATTAGCCATATTTTCATGAGACATATCAAATAGAATAAACTCATAAAAATACTAACCTATACATAAATTTACTTTTACATCCCAAATTAAAAAAAAAAAAAACTATTTTCTAAAGTTTCAATATTCCCTATTTCCACCAAGCAAAATAAAACAAAATAAAGCACACAAAACACTTACAAATTTACAAGTATTTTCAAAGACAACCAAAATCTACAAGAAACAAGCTAACCTAACTATGTAAAGCATTATTTTGGATGAACAAAACCTTTGGAAACTGAAATCTACACTCATATCTACACAATTCTGAAATTTCTGCAAAAGTCTCAAGGTTCTGAGTCTTGCAGATTTATCCTTGTACTCAATTAAATGGTCACAAAAATTTAATAGCTGGTGTAGTTCATTTTGGTCATGATTAATCCATTTACATGTTTTATTTCCTAAATCTCCATAATCAAAATGATAATTATTAAAATTTACTCTAAAAAGGGGAGATGCAACCTGGACTAGAAATATTTGTTCATCACCACCTGGTCTTTCATATGATAATTTTGTATCTTCATTTTCAAGAGGACACAATTCATGATGTATCATTCCCTTTGCATCAAGAACATGCAAATCACAATTATATCCAGGGGTTAGCAATCCATTGCAAAAATTAAAATTGTTATTCTTAAACTCTGAAGCATGGAACATTTCACCTTTTCCTGTGTATTCATGTTTCAGGAGAAATGAATCCTCAACTAGCTCTTAACTAAACTCCATTTTTATTACATTACTTACACAATCCTCGTCTTACATAATCATATCACTTTTTCCTTCAACAAATGTATCGATTCCTTCTTAAATTACACACATATTGAAATCATTGAAATGAGCATTTTCATCATCTAAATATAGCATTTATATTTTTTTATAATTCAATCTATTTAATTACAATGGAAAAATATCATTAACAAATAAATCATCTTCCCTGTTTTAGCTTTGTTTTTACTTTGTGATTCTTCTCTCACTTGTGTCTCATGAAATTCATCTTCAATTTCTTCAATTTTAACCACCATTTGAGGTTCAAATAATGCATTCCAATTGACTGAAAAACTAACTAATTCTACTGAGTTGCAGCAATCCTACAATTGATCATGTATATTTGAAAAATTAGACAACATTTTGTCTATCTTATTTATTATAGTTTATTTCATTGTTGTTTTGAAATCCTTTCTAAGTATTGCACAATCAACTGGATCTAGTAGTTGTTCACACTTATTTTCATGATTAGTTATATCAATCATTTCAAAGAATGAATTTTTCAGATTTGACAGATTTGAGGATAAAGTTGTTCTTTTAAAATTTCTTGAAATAAAGGAATTTTAACTTGAATTTTTTCACAAATATGATTCATTTTTCTCTTGATCTTCCATTGTAAGCTAATTTTTTTTTTTTTATTTTTTTATTCCGGTTTTCAAAAGAATTTAACAAGAACTTTATATCCACGCGAGAATAAAATCTAAACACTAACACTTCCTCATAATAATTCTTCACCACTCCAACTTGTAAAGATCGAAATAGATTCTCCATGGCCCTCCTAGCACCACTTATGTTGATGTGGTTGTTAATCACTTAATACATATACAATTTTTACAATGGAAACCTATCTTTCTTGAAAGATTTTAAATTCATACCAAATTTGTAATCATAAGGCTTCAATTGTTACATCTTGACTTATTAGTTTCCATCAAGGTTTGTTGTGTTTGTTGTTTGTACACAAATGAACTTACGTAATGGTATTTTACTCATAGGAGTTAGAAATGTTACAATTCGCAAGGTATTTTATCTAGACTTCACAAGTTTCATCACTAAACTTACAGGATCAATAGTTATTTCAACAAATCTCATACATTGCAAGATAACTTTGATCAATTCTTCTAAGTTTGAGGAAATAGAAAATTCTTTGAACTTTGTGAAAATATTTAAACAATTTCAAAAGAATTGATCAAAGTTATCTTGCAATGTGTGAGATTTCTTGAAATAACTATTGATCTTGTAAGTTTAGTGCTAAAACTTGTGAAGTCCAGAAAAAACACCTCATGAATTGCAATATCTCTAACTCCTATTAGTAAAATACTATTATTTAAATCCCTTGTGTAAACAACAAATACAACAAACCCTAAGAGAAACTATAAGTCAAGATTTGACAATTGAAGCCTTGGGATTACAAGTTTTGTATAAATTTAAAATATTTCAAGAGAGATAGTTCCATTGTAGAAATTCTATCTCTATTATGTGATTACCTACCACATAAACACTAATATCTTAGGTCAATCTCAATTCAAAAATTTAGACTAGGCTTTTCCTAATAACCATTATGAGCTAACATGCACATTTATGTGACTTATTGCTCTATTTTGGATTTTAAAGACATTAAATGTCTAATTAATTCATATGTTCATTTAAGGAAAAATCATTAGCACATGCTTCAATTCCTAGGGACAAAAAAGAGTTAGAATTTCCATTAGAATCATTTAGGATATTTACATGCTTGAAAATGTTGTCTTCAACTTGATGTATGCTAGTTAATACTCTAATAGTGATGTTATGAATGTATCATGAATGTTCTTCAATGATTCCTAGTTGATTTCAAAATTAATGAATGAATGCATTTAAATAAAATAACACAATGTAAACATTAACATAAATGTGCACTAGATCGGGGCATTGTGTCTAGTGAAGAGGACAAGAAGGTGCAAAATTAAATTTTAAATTTTAAAAGTTTGAGGTATAAATTTCTAATTACAAATATTATTTTGGTAAAGTTTGTTATCATAGATTTGATCGAAGGTGGTGAATGTGAGTTCTAGGGATTATGTAAAACCAATCAACCATTGCACAAGAATGAAGCAGAAAGCAAGAACATTAAATTAACACACCAGACCTTTGAGAAAAGAAATGGTACAGAATACTACAGGTACTAAGAAAACATTAGAATTGTAAGAGCAAAATAGTCTATACTACAGACTTATTAATCCAGTGAATTTTATAGAGATGATGAAACCACAGAAAAGCTGGCTGAACTTATTCCAGTGCAATAAAAAGAATGAATTCATGGCTTGAAGGGGTTGAAGTGGATTCAGCCTAGAGCATTATTCCAAATCATGATACATCTGTGAAAAATCTGAAGACTCTGTTTTAGCACTCCTAACTCTAAACTTAATATATGGTTGTCCCTAGAAAATCTGTGGGCTTAGGCTTGAGAGGTATGACAATTACTTTATAGTGGTTCTTCATTTAATTGATATAGAAATTTTCCTTTCAAAAACCCTTATTTCGAATAAAACTATAAAACTAAATAGCAGAATATATACAGTAGATTATATTCAAGAGAAAAAAATATTCTATATAATAAACTACCAGCAAGGAAATTTGAGGGCTCTGCAACAAATTTTAATATACAATTGTAGGATATCATATATGGGGTTGCAACTGTCTGTATTTTCCAAAGCAAGAAAGGAACATAAAAACATCAAGCGATATACGCTTACCTTGAACAAGCCATAAGAAAACTCCGCCTCTACTCAAACGGTTCCTCTGCTCTTAGCTTTGGCTACTTGTGTAAATTGTTTCAGAAATGAGTGTTATATAGACCTCCATTGTGTCTCATAACAAACTCTAAAAACAAAGAGAAAGTCTAGTATTATTCACACTATGTAGTCAACGAAATATTCAAACATGGTACGTGGATGCCATTTTCCAATGGAAATCATATCGAAAACTTAGGTCTAGTTTAATCAAATGAAATCTTTACAACTTACCATAAATCTAACATGGTGCAGCCTGAGTGGGCCTGTACAGCCTGAGTGGGCCTAATGGTGGAAAAACTTGTTGCTCTTAGTAGGTCTGAAGTTCAAATCCTGCAGAGTGGAAGTGTGTACACCTACGTGTGTGGAGCAGAGTTAAGGTGCCTCCCATATTGGGGAATGGGGGGCCCTAAATGTTATTGGAGCCTTACGAGTTAGGTGCCTCCCTCTATATTTGGGGAGTGCGAAGTCCCTTATACTCGTAATTTATTGGACTTAAAAGGACCTTTTTTATGAGGATGGTTCTTTGTAAGACTTACAAGTGAAAGGCTTTGGTTCATGTATTTTCCTTACAACTTGGTTGAGACATTTATTTATTACGTCGAAGGCGTGTCCTATTTGAGAATAGCCGGCTAGCTTTGTCCATCCACGGTGCGCGTTACTCCAGAGGGGATGCAATATAGTTGAACCGTTTGTAGCCATCGATCAACTTCTGGCTTTTATTCCCTTCTTTTTGGGAACACAATGGCTAAAGTTGGTGTCTACGCGGATAACGATTCATTACGCCATAAGGCATTCATTGTTGCGGAATTTTTTCCATGTCCACAGAAACACCGAATGCCACGGATGGAGGAGTTGACAAAGCGTTGGTTTTAAAAGCATATATCAAAACATATTAAATATGTTATTCAGTGGTAAAAAAAATTTCGGGGATATTTTATATTGTATATTGATCAGCGGAGGATAAGCGATGAGTGGCGAGGTGCCCTTTAAGTGTAACAGGCTACTAATAAATCTCTATTGTACAACTTCATTCGCAGAAATTTAAGATTCTCCATGCATTTTTAGAGGGTTCTTATGCGCATGCTTCAACAATTTTATTATTTACTTTGCATATATCATTCACTAATTAGGCGTTTCCTTTTACTCTCTTTCCTACGTGCTTTATGTGTCCCTTTTTTACTTGCTCAACATTAAATACATCATGGAATGTTTTTATCTTGCGTAGTGCGCACAACCTATTCTTTATTGTTGGCTTTTGCACTTTGCATAAGGTTCACGTTATGGTCTAATGCACTTAAGTTTACCTTTTTCCTCATGTGCTAAACTCATTACCATGTGATGTCTTGTCCTTCCTATGTGGATTCCTTTGACATTTCTCCTTTCATGGCAACGATAGACTCTCACCAACTTGCCCTCTCTTGTTATGTTGGTGTTTGTAATTAATATCACTAGCAATTGCACCTTGGTGTGCAAGGGGTACGCTGAAGAGGTATGGAAGGTGAATTAAGAAAAAAAAAATCTATATTTTTAACATTTTGCAAAACATGAGGTCAAGCAGTAAGCCATTTAGCAAATGATGTTGTTTGAGCAATAAAGGTCTCAATGGAGAAGTGATAACTTCAAATCAACTATGCATCTTTTTATAGGGATCCAAACATGACTAAAACAAAACCTCTGAATGTTTGCAATAAAGAGAGAGGGAGATATAGGGATAGCAAGAGGGAGAGATAGAAGGGGAAGAGTGACCTCTTTAGGATAAGATTTGCACAAAATCCTTTCAAGCCTTGAAGTAAAAGATAGGTATATTATAACTTAAATGTGTCCCTGTTGTATCAATGTGTTGGTATTCTCTCTACTTTTACACGTGGTACTTAAGGTATACCTGTCATCGCTACGACTTCTCACATAGTTGCAAAATTGACAAACCGTCACAAAATCCCTCAATAAAATTCACAATCTTTCAACCAATGATAAACATAACCTATCAATGACTGTAGAACAACTACTCCATAGAGGAACTCAGGTGTTCCAAATTGGGAAGGCTCAAGCTCATGTTTTGACACGCAGAAGCTTCTATGCATAAGTCTAAATTTCAAGACATAAAATTTGTTTCTTACGGTTCTTTGCCATTGTGTAGCTCATTAGGGTTTGAATGAGAAGTTAAAGAAATGATTCAATCGGGCCATCAAAAGGGTTCCATAATCCACAAGGTTACTTGGTAGAAAGCATCTTTTCGAGTTATCCCTCTAAAACCATTCCCACAGAAATTAAAAACTAAAAATCTCAAAACAAAAGGCCGCATTGTAGACAAATACATTCTTCATAAGCAAACTGGCTTAAGTGTAGGAGTAAAGAAGAGAAAGACATAGGAATCAAAATTTTGTCAATGTGAATGTACTGTTTAGATCTTAGCTTGAACATTCTCACAAGAAAAGAAGTGTAAATAGACAAGTGGAAGTCCACCTACTTTGACAAGTATTAGCAGTCAGATCAGAGAGAGGAAGTATGGTGAGATCTATAAATGGTTAGGAGCATTTTTGCCGTCTATTATAAGCTTATGTAATTTTGGTCTTCTATCTCTTATAAACACTGATTTTAATGGAAATTTATTCTTTGACAATTCATTTCAAAGCAGCTACTCCATCAAAGATTATCTCAGTTGTAAAAGGATTGTACTAATGATGAAGAAATTATGAAAACTTACTTAGTCTCCAACTCTCCATGATTGGGTTCTTTTTCATTGATTTTTTTCAGACCCACTTCAATCAACTACCCTGTGAATCATATCTCCTAATGATTTTTTATAATGCAGTGGTTCTCAGCTTCACTCGTAGACTTCAAATTCCCATCAAGCATTTAAAAAAGTTGGTGATAGAAAGAGAGATTTGTTTCTTTGTGTGTTTTTCTATGTGGGATGATGTGTCCTCCACCAACTCATGCCACTCAAAGAAATTTAATTCTAAAAAAAATTTCCTTTAAGTTCCTCCGTTACAAGGGAAAAGTGAAAAAAATATCTTACAACGTTAATTATATAGATTTTATATAAAGATAGATAAACTAGTACCTACTACTAGCGCACCACATGCGACCACAGTTTTATGTAGTGTAAAACCCTGTAAATGAAATATCTTATTTATTATTTATCCTTCCATTGACGTCCAACCCAAAAACAATTGTATTTATATTTGCATTGATACAATGTATTTATATTTGTATTTAGATTATTAGTATTATTAATAATATTACTAATATTTTATTATTAATAATATAATGTTTAGGATATTAATATTTTATTAATTATAATATTTAAAAAAATAATATTAGTAATAATATATTAGTGGGAATAATTTAATATTATAATAGATAGAATAGTATAATAGTAATATCAAAATAATAATATTATAAAAACTATAATAATTTTAATATTAATAATAGGTTACTAATATTAATAATAATATATTAATAAAAAATAATATAATATAATATAATAATAATGTAACATAGTCTAAATTGATATATTAATAAAAAAATATAATAGTAAATACATAAAAAAAAAAAAATTATTATATTTAATAAAAATATAATACAGATAATCATAATAGTAATAATAATAATACTAATAATAATAATATATAAACAAAAATATTTTCTAAATGACCTATCAATTGACCTCATGTACTATACAAATGTAGACAAAAAAATCAATTTATTTCCTAATTGACTTTCCACAGCTCTTCAATGTACCAAAGAACAATAAAATGTAATATTTGCACTAAAAAGGCATCTATTGAAAAGAAAAAGTTGGGTCTACTTTCATGACTTTTTCTTTCCTAAGAGTTCCTTTCATATAAGTAATTTCTAATCTTGATAGCTAATAATTCTTCCAATACATATGTATTGAGACACTAAAGAACTAGAATTTAATATAATAAAAACTATGAACATTTCTTCTCACTACAAAAGAAGGGCACCATCATAAAATTGTATGAGTATCAAGTTAAATATACAATTCAACATAGCTTACCACTAAAAATGTCTTGGGAAAATTAATTTTGTGCTATATGGTATCCATCATACCTACATATTAGCCTACACTTAGGTCCTTGTCAATGCATCAACTAGAAATAACTTAACCCATCGGGTAAGAAGTAATGAAGTGCAACCTACACTACTTGGAGAACAACCAGACAATCAACATTGTCAACTTGAATCTAATGGGTGACACTTGGATCCTAACCTCAAAGTGATCAAATTATATAGGAGGAACTTGTTTGGTAAAATTACCTAAAGAAGTGTTGTCATGGCTTTTTACAATCATAGAATATCCACAAAATAGATTTGTTGAAAAGTCCTCACAAACTTTCAAAGCAAATGCAATCAACACATAAATTTAGTCTCACAAATGTTTTCCTACCTTCTCCTTAATTGTGCCAAAATAGGAGCTTCATATTATAGGCTATTGTATCTATCACAACACAATGGAAGAGGATTTAGTTAGATTTCATGGATGCAAGTTTAACTATTAATTTCTCTTCTCTCAATATCTATCTCCCTTTATATCTCTTATCTCTCACTCCCTTTACCTCTTGGTCACTCTATCTATCTACATCTCTACATATCTCATTGTCTTCATCTCTCTCTTAATATGTGTTTCTCTCTCTCTCTCCCTCTTCCCTCTTTGTATATCCCTCTCTTTCTTAGGTCCTCTCTCTTTGTATATTATAATAATACTAATTTAATCTAAAAATTTAATAATAATATTAATAATATTACTAATAATATAATATTTAGGATACTAATATTTTAAAAAATAATATTACATGAAAATAATTTAATAATAAAAATAATCTAATATTATAATAATTAGAATAGTATAATAGTAATATCAAAATAATAATATAATATTATAAACACTATAATAATTTTAATATTAATAATAATATATTAATAAAAATATACTAATACACTGGTTGACCCTGCAGTGTGATAGTAGTCACAAGCCTTGTTGAGAGGGTTGTCTCAGGTTCGAGACTTTCCACTACTTTTAAGTACAAAGGGTGCACAACGATCAAAGGATTGTTCATAAACGATAGAAAGGGTGTGGCATTCAGGCTAGGCACGTCCCCATAGCAAAGGTGCAAAGTGGTGTTCAGGCCACACATGAACTCGTGACAAGTGGAGCAGGACTCAGCAAAAAAAGCTACAACAGTGATGACGCTAGCTAGTGGAGGACAAATTGGAGGGATAAGGAGAGTCCTTGGAGTAAGGTGGTGGAGAGATAAGAGGTGTCGATGGAAGAGAGATATAGGAGGGCTCGATCAACACCTTGGAGAGATAAGGAGATGGAGAGATAAGGATTGTGGAGAGATAAGGTGTCGGTGCTCGAGCTAGGAGGGATAAGGAAAGAAAGTAGTAGAGAAGAAAGGAAAGGATTGGTGTTAATACTAGACAAACATGGGGATGAGGTCCCCCATTAATTGTGGCCTCACTGGTTCGTAGCTCCAGTCAAAAGCGATCATCGATAAAAAATAAAAAATAAAACTAATATAATATGCTAATAATGTAACATAATCTAAATTGATATATTAATAAAAAATATAATAGTAAATACATAAAATTAAAATATTAATATAATATTATTATTATATTATAAAAATATAATAGAGATAATCATAATGTACTAATAATACTAATATTAATATATATAAACAATTTTTTTTTCTAAATGATCTACCAATACCTAAAATAATCAATTTATTTTTTAATTGACTTTCCAAAGCTCTTCGGCGTACCCATTGCACACCAAAGTACAATTGCTAGTTTTAAACTCTATTATAATTCATTTATTTTGAATAATCAATTTTAATTATAAATATAATAGAAAAAAATAAATCTTGATTAAGGTTGAGAGGACCCACTTAAAAGTCATATCCAAAATAACCCTGTCAATGTCAATGAATTGTTTTCTCATAGACAAATCCAACTGTCATTTTTTAAGAAGAAAAACAAAAGTTCGATACAATATTTGAACATTTGCCTTGGAAAAATCTCGAAACTCTCGACATAAGCCTCGGTTTTCCCATGAATGAAGAAGCTTCTAATTTGTTGCGACCAACTTTATTAAAACCACCGTTTCAGTATTTTCTATTCCAGTGGGCGGCCGTCGTTCAATAGATGTTAGAAACTAATAATAATACAGCTGCGGATAAACTCGCTCTCTCTGACATTCCGTCACTTACCATAATTTGAGCAACGGAACGGCTAAACAAAACGCCCGGGCCCACGACACTCTGTCCCACTTGTCACCATCATTGAAGAAAACGTAATGGATTTCATCCTCCACCTGCTCGCCACGTCAATAACACACGTATAGACTGGAAACTTCGTTGCGATTGCCGTGGCAAATGTTTGAATATTCCGATTCATCGGGAAGATGGCAAAACCAGACTGCCGTGTGGACAAAACCTTGTTCCGCACGTCATCCAATGTATTGCTTTTCTATATAGCCTTACCGCTGCTCGCTTCTGTAACGCGAAGAAAAACCTTGTACATCTTTAACCCTAGCGACGTAAATATTTTCATTTGGAAACTCCATTCTAGTCTTTGACAATGGGTGAGCTTATAATCTCTGCTCTTGGCTCCTTTTTTCTTTCGGAATATTGGAAAGAAATTTGGGTTGAATTTATGTGTTTTCTTGTTTGTGCGCAGGTTCTACTGGAAAGATCAAGATCGGCATCAATGGTAATCACTTGTTTACTATCATTTTGTTATAATCAGAACATGAAAAATCTCACTTCAAGTGAATCAAAAATAGTTTTTGAAGTGTACATGCAAGTATTTTTATGAAATCTTTTATATATATTTTTAACATAGATGTTTTGGATTAGACCCTGATATTTTTTTTAACGATTTCGATGTTAAAAATTCATACACGTTTTTATTTTTAAAGTTGACCGCCGTATATGCACTTAGATCGTGGAGAGAGGATTCTGATGATCTCTCGACTTAGGCGAAAGTTTCACTGTGTTCTGTTCGGCTGATTATTTTTTCTTTTATTTTTTTATCCAGGATTTGGGCGAATTGGGAGATTGGTAGCCCGTGTGGCTCTACAGCGCGATGATATCGAGCTCGTTGCAGTGAACGATCCTTTCATTTCTACCGAATACATGGTACGCGACTCAGGGGATTGATATTTTGTGGTTTTAATTCAGGGTTTCATGTAGTTCAAATTACATGTTTGTTTACCTTTGTCTCCGTATTAAAAAAATAATCTGGACTTGAAAGGGATTTGACTCTCTTGGATCGGTTGATCAGAAACAGCTGATAAAGGATTAAAACAGTTGCTAAAGTGGATTGTTTAGCGCTAGAAGTCTTTCTGAGTAAGCTCTTGTTTGTTAGACTATTATGATATGATATTTTTAAGAATCTGATCATAGGAATTTGAGGAATTTTTAAGAATGTGATCACATATTTTGAAGTGCTGATAATGGGTACAGTTTGTAACAGCTAGAGAATATTTTCTTCATTTTCTGGAATTTGCTTTTCCTAGTTATCCAATCAAGCCTGAATTGCAATTGAAATAAAAAATCACTTTATGATGTCATTGCCTTTGCCTCGTCACTCTAGGTTTTCTATGCAGTCCTTTTTATCGATTGGAATCCCTTCCTGACTATTTATCCCCTGTATTTCTTTACCTTTCTCCTTTAGTTAGCGTTATCATTCTATACAGTCCTCTTCTTATCGATTGGAATCCCTTCCTGAATATTTATCCCCTGTATTTCGTTACCTTTCTCCATTAATTAGCATTTTGAAGGATTTTAAAGAAGGATTTTGAGTGATTTCTCATCTTCATTCAAATTCAACCCTTGTCCTGTTTACTGGCTACTACAATTAAAAAAATAACTATTACAGAGTACAAGATTTGCCTCAGAAAGGCTTTTTTTGTTTTGTTCGTTTGGCGTTGTTGTTGAACAAATGCAGAATATATTAGTTACATCAATATGACAACAGTGTTACATGAAAGTTCTCTTCCTAAAAAAAGGCCAGCACATCCACATATAAACCTTTCGAGATTAGAGGCGTTGAGCCAATGCTACTTCAAATAATTTGTAGGTATATTTTGAATGGTAAAGACTTCAGTCTTGTCAATTTAATCTGCATTTAGGATCGTTATAACGAATGAACAATAAAGACTTAGATTTCTATGCAAGGTCTGAATTTGTCATTAGATATTGGTTTCCAAATTTTAGCTGCATGTCTGTCTTTTTAATTTTTTCATTTAGGATCATTTCTTTATAGGTGATAATTGTAATCTCAATTTTGGCTAGAGCTCTTTTGGACAACGTACATACTAGTTTATTTTTCGCAAGAGCTTTGGCAATGTCTGTGTGAAATGCTTAGTTCCAAATTAGAGCCCTTATTAAAAATGGTAAATGGAAATGTCTTTGTTCAAATATGTTAAGACATGATTATAAATTAGAACCTGTTTATACAGAGAATGCAAACTCCTTCAAAATGACAGCCATTGTAGTTGAGATTTGTGTACGGGTATGAATCTGATTAAATTAACATAACTATTGTGGGTGTGAACTAATCCATTCTTTAGAAAGCCTTACAAGCCTGCATTATGTAGAGAATAATGCATGCTAATTAAAAATGCACCTGTGAATTTGTGGACATTATCATAGCTTTCTAAAGGATAGGGATATTTTTTGGGAAATTTTGATCCTTTTCTTTTGGTGATTCCTTTCCTACAAGGATTTGCATTTTCCATAATGAAGTATGTTATTATCAGTCTTTATATATTTCATTGACTGACTACTGGCATAATCAAATTTTGTGAGTACTCATCATTGTTTTCCTTGTTTATGTTACATTCAGACCTATATGTTCAAATATGACAGTGTCCATGGCCAATGGAAGAAACATGAAGTCAAGGTGAAGGATGAAAAAACTTTACAATTTGGTGAGACACACGTAGCTGTATTTGGTTGCAGGTAAGTTATATTTAAATGTCCAATGATAAGCTTCCATGAGAGATTTCATGAGAAAAGTGTTTACAGGGGACACAGTTTTTGCTTTTATTTGATGTGTTGTTATGCATATTTACTTACATGTCTAATCGGATTCAATTCTTCAGAAATCCGGAAGAAATTCCCTGGGGTCAGGTTGGTGCAGAGTATGTGGTTGAATCAACAGGAGTCTTTACTGATAAAGAGAAAGCAGCTGCACACTTGAAGGTATGCCATTTTTGACCTCTAATAATTTTGAATTAGCAAGCTTTTGGTAGAAGACTGTGTGCAAGTTTTTTTGTATCAGTATTTTGGATCATTCTGTGGTCCTTTTGGTAGATGGCTTTCTTCATCTTGATGAAGGATCACAGAATGTGATTAGAAACATTGATACAAAAAAATTGCACAGTTTTCTACTAGAAGCTTGCTAATTCATCGTAATTGACCATGGAAATATCATGTCTCTAATAATTTTATTATATAAGGTATTCTATATTCTTTTCAAGCAGCTAGTTAGTTACATTGAGGTTGTTCTAGAATTAAGAATGTGATTCTAGATGATCTGAAAGTATTATGGTTCAATTCATATATGTCATTTTGCTGTTTCATAGATCCTACAGGCTATACCTTGGATGTTAATAAAAGTGTTATGTCTCTATCAATAAGTTTCAAAATAATTTTCTCTGTATGGATGTAAGAGTGTTGTACTTAAGTAATGATTTTTGGGTGACTATTTACTGTAGCAGGAAATAGTAATGTTTTTCTTCTTGTTGGTCATTCTCAGGCAGGTGCTAAAAAAGTAGTTATCTCAGCTCCTAGCAAGGATGCCCCTATGTTTGTTGTTGGGGTTAATGAGCACGAGTACAAATCTGATTTGAACATTGTTTCAAATGCCAGTTGTACCACCAACTGCCTGGCTCCTTTGGCTAAGGTTTGTAAGAATATGTTAAATACTTGAATCATACAATTTCAGATGTATTTAATCTTTACACATGAATACACTATATTTTTACTGGAGAATAAAATTTAGAGTTTGACAATTTTAAACTCTTTTTTCCTTTTCAGGTGATCAATGATAAATTTGGCATTGTTGAAGGTCTTATGACAACAGTACACTCCATCACAGGTATGTTACAGTAGCTCTCATTGGAGTGAAAGTATTGATGTGAAAATTTCTTATCTTATTCGTGCAGTGCTAGCCCTGCCTCCTTGTACCATTGGAGTGGAAGCACTGATGCCAATCTTTCTTATTCCATTCTTGTAGTGCTGAGTCTCCCACCCACACCATCAATTGTTCAGATAATCTGCAAGTTACACTGACCATTTCTGATTTTGCTTGAACAGCAACACAAAAAACAGTTGATGGACCATCAAATAAGGACTGGCGAGGTGGCCGAGGGGCTGGATTCAACATTATTCCTAGCAGCACTGGAGCAGCTAAGGTAGGAATTTGAATTTGGTCTGATATTTTTAAGTTTGCAATGAAGTTTGGGGGAAAATGAAATTAGATACTGCTGTTTCTACCAAGATTAACGGTAATTATTGGTTATTTATATCTAATGCCCATGATTGGTATGCTCCCACATTCAAATGAACTATGGTTATATGTTTCTTGCTTTTTACTGCTTTCCCAACCAATGTATTTTCCAACCAGACACCGAAGGAAAGATATGATACAAGTCCTTTCCCAACTTAGTATCTACATTGAATAATATCTGATTTAGTAGTGATAAATTTTTCATTTCTTCCTCCCACGCTACACTCTGTAGTTTGGCTTTAATAGGCAACACTTGTGTACAGGTCTCAACCACAAGCAAATATTCATGGACGATTAGGTTGTTGTTGAGTCATACAAACAGTGAGTTTTTAGAACACAAGTTCTGCCCTGAGAAATGGGTTACAAGGGATGTTGTGCGTATATGCAGATATTGGTGTCAGGACGAAATGTAATCTAGCTATGTCTCTAAAATTCAAACTTCAAGAGTAGGCTTTTAAGTCTTGCTATGACAAATTTTCCTTATATATGTCACAGGATGCCATTCTCAGGATGCCATTCTCTGTATAGTCTATGAGAGGCTTTTTGTTGTCCTTAACACCAAATTGTTTAGGTGATTTTTAATATGGGTATTTGGTTTTAATTTTAAATAAATTTTGCAGGCTTTGATTATCTTAATTTCAGATTCATGGTTTAGGTTATGTTTCACATTTTAAATGCCCACGTAGTTCTGATCTTGGTTGTAACCGGATTTTTGAAGGCTGTTGGAAAGGTTTTACCAGCTCTGAATGGAAAGCTGACTGGAATGGCCTTCCGAGTGCCCACTCCAGATGTATCAGTTGTGGATTTGACTGTTAGACTGGAGAAGCCTGCCACTTATGGGGAGATAAAGGCTGCCATCAAGTAAGTAATCAGTTCTAAATTTGTTTTCTTCAAGCGGGGAGGAAGACATTGGAAGACTGATCTTATTTGATATTTTTGGTTGCAGGGAGGAATCTGAAGGAAAATTGAAAGGAATTCTTGGTTACACAGAGGATGATGTTGTATCTACAGATTTCATTGGAGACAGCCGGTACGTTACATTTATTCAATCCAATCCATTCCTTTCCTTTAGTGAACAATGATATTGTTTTTACTGACTGATACTATGTTTTATGATTGTAGATCAAGCATATTTGATGCGAAGGCAGGAATAGCATTGAGTGACAATTTTGTGAAACTGGTGTCATGGTATGACAATGAATGGGGCTACAGGTGACTATCAATTTTACCCTACTTTAATATCAAGGCTTTTAGGCTTCTACGGATGGACATTAGTATTAGTAGTAGAGATTTGGAATATCTCTCTGAAATTCTTAATTATCAACATGTTTCAGGCAGTTGATCCATCTTGTTTTTTGCTTTGAGCAATGCAATGCAAATGGTGTTAATTTTATGTTTATGTTTTGTATGCAGTTCACGAGTCATAGATTTGATCGTGCACATGGCTTCAACTGCATGATTATTGAATCGACGGTTGCCTGACTAGCCAACGGAGACAAATATAATTTAGTTACTCTACTCTCTTCTTGGTTGAGGATGAGAATTAGCATATTTTGAATAAAATCATAGGTCATTTAAGCCGAAGCCTTTGACAGATTTTTGTGTATCTGTCTCTTTACCATGGGAATAAAACTAATTCTGTCTATAGAGAGTATTCCAATTTATAGCATGGTACTGCTTGTTTTTTCATATTTCATCCTTCGCCTGCAGTATAGTTAAAAAGTAAAGTAAAAGATTTCTTTCACTTCCTCATCAGAAAGAAATGATTATTCTTTTTATATAACAAGTCCATGACATTGAGAATAATATGCATTTACTTAATCCTAGGGGGTTTTCAACAATGGTATTTTGTGCTTGTCAAACAGTTTATATTCCTTATTTATTCTGCATCATTTAGCTTACATGTGCATATTTTGTGCTTGTCAAACAGTTTATGTTCCTTATTTAGTCTGCATTATTTAGAATAGATGTGAGTCAAAGCTGACCAAATTGTTAAACTGTCTGCTGCATTTAGCATACGTATGCATCAAAGCTTTCAAAAATTTGTTACAGTTTTGAGTTCCTTTTTCATTTCATTGCATTTAGCATGAATATGCATCAAATCTCTGAAAATTATAGCAGTTACAAGACTGAAAAAGGATATCGATTGCAATTATGATTTGTATTAGTTTTTGATATATCAGTATACCCTGTTCCAAACATTCCATTCTGGTACATCTTTTTAGTGATACAGACAGATGTTGCTGAGTTTTTTAATAGGGCACCTGGTATATGCATCGTAGCAAAACTAGTAGATGGACCTCCGAAAAACACAATGAAGTTTAAGATATATATTTTTCAACCAACGATGAAATTTTAAACAAGACGAACACATTTGTACATGTTTCAAATATGTTCTGGAAACCAAGACAATATGTACAAGTAAAAATATTTCAATCATAATCACGAAAATGTGAAACCAAGAAGTAAAAAAAGTTAATTAATCATAAAAGTAATCTTTAGAAATAAAATCTATGCTAAATAACTACCCCACTAAAAATAAATAACTACACCACTAAAAATAATGCTGATAAATTGATATTTATTAATTTTTAATTGCATTTTCTTATGATAGAATTTTTAATTTTTAATCTATAAGAGTAATCTATAGAAATAAAATCTATGCTAAATAACTACCCCACTAAAAATAGTGCTTATAAATTGATATTTATTAATTTTTAATTGCATTTTCTTATGATAGAATTGTTAAGCTTTGTAACACAACACATAAGACATTCTAATTATTATTATTAAAATGCTATTAATGATGAAATTTATTCTAATGTTTTATAAGAAAGTTTGGTAATTTAAAGAGTTTTTTATATTTTAATAATAAAATTGTATATGAATTATTTTATTGTTTTAAAAATTAAATTGTCTTAGATTTTTAAAATATATATGTGGATTATGTTTTCGCTTTTATATAAATAAAATGAATTTAATATTAAAATTGTATAATATTTTAATAAAATAAAATGAATATAATATTAAAATTGTAATTATATTTTAATAAAAATTATAATTATATTTAAGGAAGATTGCGTGTCTATTTTTTTTTAATATTGTGCATCCACAATAATATTGTGGATATGGTTTGTTATGATCACCATAAAATAAATATATTTATCATAGACAATACATTATTAGTTATTTGATAGTAGATTTTATATATGAATATTAAGGTTTTTATGTTTATGATATAGATATAGAACTAGCAAATCACACTTAGGTGTGCACTGGGCACGTCGGAAAGGTGTCGAAAGGTAACTAGGAAATTTTTTGGTTTATTTTTGTAAATAGTATAAATTAGCAAAAATTTACATACTTTCTTTATATTGGCAAAATCTCCACGAAAATTTCTATTTTGGAAATGTGATGTGGAAATGTGATGGGCTTTGCAATATATATCTTTATTGGTTGGTGAACTCCCTCAATTTTCTTGTATGCTCCATTTTTCTCCAATATCGCTTGTTTCCTTTGCATTGGGAATTCATTATCTAATAGGATATATCCCTATTAATCTAAAAATCCAAAGAAATTGTCTCTTAGCTGAAAATCATATATGACAAAACATTTAAAGGTTTTCAAATCATTTTAAGGTGAAAATCATATATGACAAAACAT
>VDFB02361197.1:0-41748 GCA_007258455.2 Sequoia sempervirens | reverse complement strand
CACATTGCAAGTGTGAAGCAAGCCATAGAAGCATGGGCTTGGAGTCTTGTGAGACCTCCCTTCATCATAGTTGCGGCTGTGGTGACCTTGCCAAGCCCATATTCTCCTCCATTGGCTAGTGAGCTTTTGGGTGAAGGTGATAACGTTTCAATCCTCTCCTTTGTGATTTGGTTGAGTAGCATTGTATTGTTTTTTAGTGTGTGTTGCTCTCTTTTCTTTCCTTTATCACATATTCTACTTCATTGTTTTATGGCTATTCCACCAACACCAAAACGTGAGTTTGATTGAGGCAGACCCCTATACAACCCCAACAATTTTTCCTCTTGCTTATGTGTAGGTGAAAGTACGTGTGGAGCTCGTTGGCAAGAAAATGCTTTTGTGAGATTATATTCATCACACTAGGTTTTATTTATTTGCTCTATCATCTTCGTCTCTATTTCTCATACTTTATCATTCTATTTTTCCCATCAAAACCAACCAACTAGGTTGTTAGTTAGTTTTTTAATAGTTTGTATTTTGTGTACTATTTTTTGACCATATGGACACTAGGACACCTGAGAGATGCCAACGCATCACGCTATCATCCCAGAACTGCGTTGTCGTCCTCAGACAAAGAGTTGTTTGAGACATAGTACCAACTCCAAAAACCAGCTCACCTAGCCCAAACCTAAATTTAGGATCTGTAGGGTGGTAGAAGTACATTATGTCCTCATCATTATCGATCTTTGTCTCAAGACACCTTTTAGAGTGAGGTAAGTTAGGGCAGCCCTTCGCTCTCAGCTCTTCGTGACCTGGGGCCTTGACATGGTTGGTCCCCCTCTCTTACAAGGACATCAGTGGAGGATTGTGGATATTGATGTTTGAGTGGGTAATGTATTTGTGATGAGAGGTTTGGGATTCCCTTGGTTTAAAATTCCTTGTAAGATAGTGGATTGAGGTGGAGGAATGTATGTTTGAGATCCTATTTGATTTTGCATAGTAAAGGGGACTATGGGAAAAGATGAGGATGATGTCATTAGATTGTGTGATGGAAATGACACACTAGGACCTTGAGCCTATTGATTACAAATATTTCCTTGTCCCATGTCTTTAGGATTCCCTTGTGTTAGGGATGTAGATAATGTATTACCTGTGTTGATAAGATTTGTTACCAAGGGATTGCTTTGAGATGGGTTGATAATGGATGGGATGGATGTGTTTTGTGAAACCAATGGCATAGATGAACCAATTGGAGGATTAGGTAAATATGTCCCTATCTACATCAAGGGTTGACTTTGTGGTATGGTACTGACATGCCCTTGCACGCTGTTTTGAGATATTTGATCCACACTACTTTGCATGATGGTAGGCACATTTGTGGTACTCATGGGTATGGATGAAGAGGGATGTCCTCGATATGTGGAAGTCGTTGTGGAGTAATGAAGGTCAAGAGGTTTGTATGGTTGTTTAGGATCTTTGGGAACGAAAGGAGCACCAACGGTAGGTGTCCAAGTGGTTGTGTGATATGGAGGATTGGTTTCAAGGGTACCCACAATTGTGTTACTTTCAAATGAAAGAGTATGGCCAAAGTCCTTAACAAGGCTTTTGAAATACTAGGAATGTATATTTTATTTAGCCCTAGTGATGGGGTTGTGAAACCTTTTGTTAAATTTTGTGCTACAAATGATGGGGAGATAGGAGCTACGTTCTCAAAGGCCTGACATTCCATGAGTTCCTCCCTAGTGAGTTCAAATGGATTGTTTGTGATATCTTCTATCTCATATGGCCCTAATGGTGATGAAGGTTATTGTGATGGGGTAACTTGACTTCTCAGATCAAATTCTAAAGGATTTGGATTACTTGAGGTAAATGTAACTTTGGTTTTCTCCATGATTCTCTTCTGTTGTGATCTCGTCTTTGCCATAAATTTTGTGTCACTTTTGGGAGAGTTGTGTTATGATTTGTATTGTTTGAACTCTCTAGTTGACTTAGATCTAGGTAAAAGGGACTCTCTAAGTATTTTGGGAGCAATGATGGTAATGGGGGATGAAAAGATGGTTGATGTGGAGAGTGATCTTTGCAAACATTTTGGGACAACACTTTTGACTTAAGTTTGAATTTTTGATGTTGGGATAAAGGATGTTGATGAACTTGTAAATCTTTAGGGTAGACTCATGACCTTCAAGATGAACTAGTTCAAATATGACAACTAACTTGTCTAAATGCATGGAAAAGGATACATTTCACATAAAAAGTAGCCAAGCTAGGGGTTGGTTTGATAGACGTTTAAGTCACAAAGTGTTGGTGTATTCAAATTTTTTGCAAAGTTTCATGAAGTGAAGGATGAAATTTGATGGAGGGGTGAGTGAAATGTTTGACCCAATATTGACCTAAAGTGAACCTTTGTTTAACAAGACCAAGGTAGTGAGAAACATGCTATACCTCTAAACTCCTAAAGACTTAATGATTATGTAAGAAATTGAAAACATTGGAAATGACTAGGATTCTGACAATAATAGAAGGAATACAAGTTTGGATTGTTCCTTGAAGCATGTTTGTAGGAGTTGTATACCAACCTAGTTCTGGTTTCGTGAAGTGCCAAAAAGTGTTTCTTTAGAGCTTTTGGACTAAGATGCCTAAGTTTGTAATGACGACCTGTAGACCTTACTTTAGGGATCCTGACTTTGCATGAGATCATTTAGAAAAAGTTCAAGTTTATGGAAGAAAGGAAGATATTTATTGCCATGTGGGTGGTGGTAATATGGGCCTTTCAGCCTCAATATAAGCTTGTTCCTCTTCTTCGTCTAAGATTGTTGTTGTGTTTCTCCACTGGGTAGGTATTTCTTTTGTTTCAAAAGTGAAGTTTCTCAAACTACTAATGAGATCAGTTTGTTCTTCATTAATGAGTTCAAAGTTTGGTTGAATGATAGCACTTGCAAGATTAGGTTGTTCACTGGGAGCAATCAGTCTCCAAATAGTCACGTGGGGTTCAATTATCAATTTATCTTGCTTAAGTGAATTTTATTTTACCACAATCACTTGTCTTGATTAAGTTTTTCAAACTAAATGTTTATGTCAAGAACATCATAACTTTCACAATGTCCATTTTGTGAGAATCATGAGGTTGAAGCCATAATTGCCTATGTTGTCTTTGGAAAATATGGATTGAGATATAATTCAATATATTTAGAAATCTCTAAGGATAGAAATCCTTAGGACAAGTAGTAATATCAAGGTTTTTTAAGAAAATATCCATATTTAAGCTAAAGTGTTTGAAATTTTGAGGAAGATAGTGAATGTTTGTTTATAACGTTTTGGAACCAAGCAATGTATTAAACTGACTCACAATCATTTTTTACAATCCTTGGTTTGAAATGGCCATACTTGTTGATTCCCCACTCAAATTTCTCCAAACACTAAGACATTGTGAACAGTTAGAGATTTGGCAACATTGGCTCCCTTCCATGGCACCTACTTCTCGGGACCACCAAATCTCAAAATCCTAAAGATCCTAAGATCCCAAGGATTTTTTTTGTTTCAACAATGAATAGTACAAATGTGGGGCAACTTCAGAATGACCGTTCTTGCACCAACAAGTATTAAAGATTTTTGGCAACTAAATAGTTTGGCTCTTAGTAACAAACTGAGAACACCCAGCTGTATACACACCTGCTTTGCCACTTAAGGCTCTTACTACCATTCTTGTTCCACTTAAGGCATGGTACTAGGTGCAATACATTATACAGTCCAATATAGAAGGTACTTTCTCATGATTTCCAAACCTTTAATATAGCCCACTGGTAAACATGCTTGCAAGAACTTGTTTATGAGTTTCCCATTGCGAGGTGTGTCTCATAGTAAGCCCTCTCTTAAGGGTGACATGGCATAAAAGTGTACTTAAGTATTTCTCTTCACCCAAGATCGCACAAAGTGCAAGGGGATTAGATATGTACTATAAGTGCACACAAATAACGAAGTACACTTGGAGTGTTTCTCTTCACCCAAGATCACATGAAGCACAAGGGGATTGGATACACACTACAAGTGTGTCACAACAAAGCAAACACTGATTCATTTTACCAACTAAAGCTAAGATGAATTCATTTTATGCACCAAATGAAATGTTAATTTGTCTTGTTCAATTTTAAAACCCAAAATACAATGATAAAATGAGGGTTCAATTTTAGTCCCGGTTGAGCATTCGTTTTAAACCCAAATGAAATTTAGTGAGGTCCTAGAGTATAAAGTAAAAAGCATAAGAAATTGGGTTATAATTTCCCCAAAGTGTCAAACACTTGTTACAATCATAAAATCTTAAGATGAGAATGCTTCTCCACTCTAGCTTTGCATCGTCCAACCTACAAAATCCTGTTAGTCTAACAACCAGAACAATGTTAGTAATCTCAAGAATAAAAAAAATTAAAGCACATGCTAAAAAAATGATCATTAAACTTCTTACCCAAGTTGGGCATCACTATTTATGATAATGTCACTTTGGTGAACAAGGGTGTCGCTCTACAGAAAGAAAAAGAGCACGATAGCGTCACGATTTGGTCGGGCGTCACTTTGATGAACTAGGGCATCACTCTATAGAAAAAACCATAGAGCACAATAACGTCATGATTTGGTCTGGCATCGCCATTTTTAGATCTTCAATACTACTAAAAAGTATTAGCATCACCGTTTGTTTAATCAATGTCGGTACATTTAATAGGCATCACTTTTTGAAATGACAATAGCATCGCTATATGGTGACGCCCTGCAAAGGTATCGCTGAAATTGAGTTGGGCATCGATGTTTCGTATAAAAGTCAAAACGAACGAAATTTGAGATAGAAATTGATGAAACTAACGGTTTGCCCTCCATCTAGCGCCAAAATGTCAACTAAGGATATCAATATGGGTCGATTACACTTGATCCATGATGAATCAAAGTATAATGAAGCCACTAATACTCAATCTTAAACAAGATCATTCAAATGAAAGTTAAACTAAGCATTTATTTAAATTGAACACTACAAACTACGAAAATAGTTAAATGTCTACTCTAACCCAGTTAAAACTTGTCCCGTTTTGGAATTGGTGTCGTATTGATGTGGAACAACGACCCTTTCCCAATCTTGTGATTAGTGAGCTTATTTTAATTGATTCTATTGAAGATAAACGATGAAATTGTTGTAATATGTGGATGAAAACATGATTTATGCTAAATTGAACATTATGCAAGCTAAATTAACATGATTTTATGCTAAAAAAGATCTAAGTATGAAAAAACTAAGCTAATCTAAGTGGATTCTAAGCTAAAAGATTCAAACCCTAATTTATAAATAAGCTAAAATGGATGCATGGAAGCCATTAATGGAAGCTTAAAACTAATATGCAACTAAAAATGAACTAAAATATGCTAAATGTGAGTAAAGTACGAGTGTGAGTGTGAGTGAATTCAACAAAATAAGTTTGTAATTGAAAGATGGATCCATTTGTCTCCAAATAGTATTATATTTATAGGAGAGCAAATGAGAAATGAAAGGTTGAGATAAAAAAGATCAATCAACGATCAAGGATGAAAGAAAGAAGAGGCATGGATCATGGATTCTCAACAATATGTGAGAATGCAAGATGAGATTTAATCAAGGGTTCTCATTCCTTCCAAACAAGCACACTTTTGACTTGTACAAGAGGTCAAAAGTTAACTTGCACAAGAAGTCACAAGCTAACTTGCACATGAAGCTTTGTGAGAATATCCCTTTTTCAAATGATTGGAGGAGAGAGAAAAGGATATTTTGCAAATTAAAACAAAGTTTAATTGTGCAAAAAAGGGGAGGGGATATTCCATGGGAATATTTTTCTTTTGGAAGAATGTGCAAAGGAGGAATAATCCATTGGAATATTCCCTTGCAAGTGGGAGGGAATTAGATTAATTAGATAATTGCTAATTAAACAAGGGTTTAATCATGCAATTAGGGGATTTAGAGGAATAAAGTGATTTTTATTAAATTAAATGGTTTAATGAAAAGGGGAAAAGGTGAAATAGCATTTAATTAAATAATTTGGGGTTATTTAATTAAATAAGAAGACTTAGGGAATTCAATTAAATAGTTTGATTTATTTAATTTAATGAGATGAAGCGTTAACATGAAAGGGGGTGAATTAACCTGATTAAATTAATTAGGTTAATAGATGCAAATGATGCAATTAATCAAATAACTAGGCTAATTTAATCAATTAAGCGAAAAGATGATGGGTTTCAAAAGGAAATGATGTTATTATACCTGATTCGAGTGTATGATATCATTCAAGACATTTTTTAGTGTCTACAATAATGTTTGCAGTAGTTTACCAAATTTATTTAACATTTGGTATCAAAGATTTGGTTCTATTTAGAGAAGGGGATGCCTTTCTTGATGTATTGTGGATATTTTAACTATAATGGGATATATTTTCTTAGTATTTTCAAAGATATGTGAGTGATTATAACCATGACATCTGCTTCATATTTAAAGATTGAGAAGTTTAATGGCGCTAAATATGAATTATGGGAGCTAAAGATGGAGAATGACTTGGAAGAAAGGGATCAATGGAGAGAAATTGAGGGCATATATTTTAACTATAATGGGAGATCTTTTCTTAGTATTTTCAAAGATATGTGAGTGATTATAACCATGACATTTGCTTCATATTTAAAGATTGAGAAGTTTAATGGCGCTAAATATGAATTATGGGAGCTAAAGATGGAGAATGACTTGGAAGAAAGGGATCAATGGAGAGAAATTGAGGGCATACTTGATGAAGATTTAAGTTAGACAAGAGGGCATAGGGAACCATTCAGTTATGTCTTGTAGATTATATTCTCTTGAATGTATTAGAGAAAATTACTAGATTCTTACTGTGGAAAAGGATAGTTGATATTTTATCAAACTAAAAGTTTGATTAGTAATATATATCTCAAAATATGTTTTTACTCTTAAAAAATAAAGGAAGGTAATTTTATTGCTTAACATATTAATACCTTTAATTTTATTTTGAGTCAACTAGTTTCATGAGATATTAGAATTGATGAAGAAGAATAATGTAGCTTTTTGCTTCAATCTTGGGAGAACTTAGTTGTTGCTACTGGTGGTATTGCTACAAAGTTGAATATGAACAACCTTATTTCCACATTGCTTGTAACATGCCAATTGTTCATGCAAGTAAATTTCCTAGGTTTTCACTTTCAAGTAAATAAACTATGTTTCATAGCCATTGCTATAAAAAAATTATTTTCCAAAAGAGAACAAATGAGCATACATGACACAACAATTTCCAAGCATTGATTTTATTTCTAGTATAATATTCCACATGTTACAACTTTTCCAAAGATTGTATACAAAATACATACATAGCTCAACCGAGATTCAAAGCAATAGATATAGATGGTCTAGGAATCTCCTTTCAAATCTTGGTCACCAGCTGAGGAGAAGAAGCATCACTCAAGTGCTTTTCCGCCAACCACAGACTCAAATGCGGTCCCCTGCATGTTTTCCACACATGGCAAGATGGCTTACCATTCAACGAAGAGATTAGTGGAGTAACCTCATAACTTTCAACCACTCTAAGCTTAGTGTTGTTCCCTACATAACTATAACTTGTAGACACTACAATCCTAAACTAGCATGCATAAAAGGAACATGGTGAATTTACAATGGAGCCAAAGGAAATCACACTACTTTGGACAAAGTATTCTCACTCAATATCTTAAGTGACAGTCATCCTATTTACATACATTACTCTAGCTTGATTTGACTTTAGAGCATTCTAATCTATGCATGGGTAATTTCCTTCAATAGGTAATCATTAACCTCATAAATAACCTATTCCCCTTTTTCCATAACATAATTGTATCTCTGCCAATAAAGCATAAGCAGTTACCCCCTTCAATGGATATTCTATTCCCAGGTATAACATACGAGCTTTCAAGCATAAGTTACCCCCTTTAATGGATATTCTAATCCCAGGTATAACATATGAGCTTTCTAAGTCTGCAAATTAACATTGCATAAAATAACTTAACAAGTTATTCCCATTTCATCAATCCTAGTATATAATACTATAGACGATAAACAATCACTCCTTAATATGGAGTAAGTACAAACACTCATAAGGAAATCATATCAATACGACTCTTTCCTTTCCAATAAGTAAATAGAATTTTTCCTCTATTTCAAGCAATCAATGCAAATCCAAATAAGACACACAAGACATTAAATATTTTAGAAAAATAGATAAACATAAAGAGAATAGAATCTCATTCCTGTAAATCGCTTTAATCTAATTGACTCACTAGAACTCCAGCTTGGCCCCCTCTTAAAATTATATTAGCAACAAAAACCTCTCAATTCCTCTCACTATAGTTTCCTCACAAATAACTCTCAGCAAAATAAGAATCTGTCAATAAAAAGGCAACAAAATAGAGTAGCATAATATTGCGTAGAAGAAGTGTATCCAAATGAGGTGAGAATGCCTCTTATTTATACCCAAAATCCAACATCTACAGGCTACAAGCAAGGCTTATGAAATGAAACTTCTCAGCCTAATTCCATCAACTTATCTTGATAATAAAAGGTGGAAAATTTATATCTCAATACTCACCCAAACAAGACTGCAGGTTGATTCTTTGCTTGCCAACAATAGATTTGACTGATTCATATTGCACATGTTCTAATCTGGAAATTGAATTATAGGCTCAAGAGACTTCTAAATAAATCACAAAATTCATAATTGGCACCAACTATTCACCATATTCCCTCTTTACTAGCTTGTTGTTTAAACGGAAGAATAAGTCTAAACTCATTTGGCTGCATTTTAAATAGCTAACTTGGTCTATGCCAAAGTATTCAACACATTCAAATGAGTTGACTTCCCTCATTTTAGTGTTGCTTTATCATTATCTCAGCACGTCACTTTGTATAGTGCGCATCCTTTACATTTTTCTTTATTCATTAAGTATGAACTATGCGCAACAAATTAAAACATGTATTTTCCACCGCTTTTATCAATGATGATATATGCAGTTTAAATACTTAGCATTGCACTATTATATGAAGCACTATAATCACATTATATCGGTCATGCCACATATTCTATAAATCGGCCAATAGTATATATATAACATTAATAAATAACATTTAACGCTATTTATATATATATTCAAATATTTATTTATATATATTCTTTGACAAATAAGTTTATCTAGATAATGAGCCTTATAAGTAATAATGACTCTTTAATATAAACATGAATAGATTGTATCTATATATTTATGTATGTCCTTATCCTATGATCAATCAAATGTAAGGTTGAAGGAAACAAGTTAGGAGGATGCCATTTATGGGCCTCCTATGCTAAGTACACCACTTTGAGGGTGGAATAGTCTTGGTTGGATATTCCTACTGCTTGGGGCCAAGAGGTGGGTAGTCTTGGTTGGACGCTCATGCTCTTGGGCTTAGATGGGTTGAGTAGTTTACATGCAACCCTTTCAAGACTTTCCTATCAAGCCAAACTATGATTGATTGTTAGGAAGAATTCAAGAAGTATCAATCATAAGGAGGATGGACAAGACAACATGGATAGGAAAAGCAGATACAAGTGTATCCACTAGGCATGCTACTCCGAGGGTGGAATAGTCTTGGTCGGATGTTCCTACCACTTAGGGCCAAGGGATGGGTAGTCTTGGTCGGATGCTCGTGCTCTTGGGCTTAGATGGATAGCTTCAGATAGACTTATCCTAATTCTCATCCAAGTCTTGTTATGATTCAAACTTCCACTATGCATTATGGATATTGGTAGTCTTGAAATAGTTATGTATTTTAAATTGATAAGACATTTATGATGTTTTGGTCACATGAATTACATTTCCAATATTATCCAACATGATTGCAAGACCTAAAGCTGATATTTATCTTGTTTAAAGCATTTAAGTGGTAAGTTATAACCTTAACTACATTATATTTGTGAATCTAGAGCAAGATTTAGGGTTATCCCAAAAGGGGACATTACAAAAATTTCTTGCATGGGAAATTTGAAGAGGAAACTAACATATAAGAACCTGATAGAATTGTGCTAAAAAGAAACTTCAAAATTTGGTTGTAAGTTAAAGTAGTTATTGTATGGTTTGGAACAGTTGCCTTGGATTTGGTATTGGAAGTTTGATGTTTTACATTGAAATTGAGTTTTGTTAGAAGTGAAGAAGATAACTATATCTATATTAAAATTATTGATGTTGGTATTTCTAATATGCAATAGTTTATACTAGATTAGATACTGCCCAAGTAGTTGGAGTTTTTAGTAGGTTTATGTATAACCTTAGTAGAGAGTATTAGCCTTATGTTAAGAGGACACTTAGAAATTTGTGAGGGACTTATTATTATTTTTTATGTTATCATAGTTTCAATGACGTGGATGAGTTATTGGACATACATGACTGCTGATTATGAGTGGGTAGGTGACTTAGATAATTGGAAGTCCACTCTAGGGGTTATATTTTTTTTGTTTTGCAGTGCTACTAGTTGGATGAGTACGAAGAAAACCATGATGTATCCACTACCAAAGAAGAGTATATGGTTACTACACATTCTTGTAAATAATTTTTTTGGTTATATAGGTTATGTTTAGGAGTTAGCATTGATTATATTTTAATACAAATTGGATGTGATAGTTAGAGCACTATCTATTTGGCTAGGAATTTAGGGTACCATGCTTGTACTAAACACATATGTGTTCAATATGATTTTTTTTGCAATATGGTGGAGAGTGGTAAGGACACAATTTATAAGTTCGACACTCAAGATAATATTATAGATTTGCTTAAGAAACCAATAAGCAAATATAATTTCTCTTGATATAGGGAGGAAATGAGCCTTGTATTCTATATTTGGTTCATTTTATATTTCCAATTTATGTCATTATAATTTATAAAATCAAGTAGGAGAATATTTGGATTTAAATCTATAAATTCCATATACTTCATGTGACTCCAACAACTTGGGAATAGGTATGTGGATGTTTAGGGGTGACTAGGTGAATTATTTATTAATTATTTTCTCTTGGTTGACTTGATATTAGTTGTAATGATATAAAAATGAAGACTAAACTTATTTAAAGAGTGGTTAATTATGACATCAATAGTTGTAGTGTGGTTTAAATGCATCTACACCACTTTATTGTTTCTAAGTACAAAGAGAGAAAGTGTCATCGTCTTTGTTGTGTTAGGGGGTCCACATGTTGTAGTGATTTCAAAATGGAGTGCTACTTTTAGGGATATGTTCTATGAGAATTATTGGCCAAAGGTGTTACAATTAGTGATTAGTATTCATGTGGCAATTGATGAACTTGGTCGTGGTGGCGTTGGCATTTTCCTTCCATACCATGGATTTTGGTGGTTTTGGTTCTTATGAAACCATTTATGATTTTCTCTATTTGTCCTCTATAATTGAATATCTTAGATAGTTGTATTATGGGTCTCTACAAGTTGAATATTGTTACACTATCATAATGTTATTAGATCAAGTAGAGAAGTTGGATGTATTATTGGAACACATTGTTATTAAATTAGTACAAGTTTTTGTTGTCTTTGATGGTAGAGTTCTTTCCCAAAATATTTTCTCCATGAACATTTGGTGTTATGGTTTTCATTTTATGAGTTTGTTGATTTTAATTGTTGATTGCATGCTTCTTTGCATTAATTTAATGATTATAACATAATACTTTAATTAGTATTTCATATTTATTACTATTTTTGATTGCTTTCATTGAATTAGTTTACTCTATTTTATTGATGAAGAAATTATTTTCTAGTAAGTTCCCAAATGTATTTCTCAATGAACCCCACTTCAAACATATGTACAAAAACTAAAGGTATAGCTATAATAGTTGTCAATTCTATGCTCATTCAACTTGTAAGACAAGTTTATTTCCATGCACTCAATTAACTTCCATAAGTGTGTAAATTAGTTTTGTAGGCACAAATCTAAACTAAAGAGGAGTACAATTAGTTCACATATCCAAAGTCATTCATCTTGTCAAGGCTTTAATTGTATGTATATTGGTAAATCTATTTCCAACATCTTTAACAAAATATTCCTTTATTTAAATTTTGAACTAGATATCACTTTTAATTTATTTAATTGCCATAAATTCAAGTGTTATTCTAAAAGACATTCTAAGGGTGGAAGTGAAAGCCTAAAAATCTAAAAATTAGAAAAATAAAAAAGTAACAAATATTCATAGGATTTTGTTTTAAAGTTAGAATGTATGACTTTGGAAGCATAAATTTAAGATAAAATATTTTTTAGAGAGAAAATAAAACAAAAAAGTAAATTTGATTTTTTTAAAGATTTCCAATAGGAACATGTGTCAACTTAAGTGATACCCGCTAAAAAAATATTGAGAACATGGTAAGTTCTTATTTTAGTATTGAAAAAGTGAATTTAAATTTTTTAACTGTTTAGTAGAAACATGTCCCCACTTAACCCTTAACCACCAAATAATATTAAGAGTATGGTAAGTTTTTATTTTATTTTATTATTTTATATTTGATATTTCAAATAATATTTTTTTTGGAGCAATTTAATTTTTTTTATTTAGAACTAATTAGATCCAAACACAACAAATAAACTTCCAAACAACAACATATGTCACAATAACCAAAATATGCAAGGTCCTTAAAGGGAATTTGTAAAACCAAATGACAACCTGCCTACCAGAATTACAACTCCAACCAAGACAAGTCTTGTCCCTCCTTACTTGGCTAAGATCTTTCCAAGTGTTCATCTAGAATAAGATTTAAAAATTGTTGGGATTTACTAGGAGCTAAATCTTCCCAACTAACAACCTTCTAATTTCACCTTCCTCCAAAAGCCCATTTTTCCAAACAACAAGCCACCTTGTTCCATTCTTTGGGAACATGAACAAAGGAAATAAAATGACAATTATTGACCTAATCAAGAATCTACTTAGCAATTGAGGCTAATCTCCAATAAGTATCTTGAAAAATATTTTTATTAAGGAGAGAGACTAGGATTATAGAATTTATTTCATAGATAACCTTTCACTTGCCCATAGCCACACATTTTTCCAAAGCTATAATATTTGCCAAAGATTCCATTAGATTATTAGAGTGATGCCCCATATAAGTGGAAAAGAAGAAAAGAATGCAACTCTTCTTATCCCATCCAATACTACCAATCCCTACATCCCCATAATTTCCACAAGAGGACCCATCAATATTATTTTTTAGGAAGCCATCAGGAGGAGATCAAGCACCATTTCTCATCACCTTTGTTGAGACTTGAGCATAAGAGCTCGATTTGGTGATCAAGGAAGAAGATATAAAGAGCTTCAAAATATTAATAATGTGTGCATCAAAGAATGTGAGAGGCTCAACAAAATTTAATTTAGCTTCATTTGTCTCTTTAAGCATGTAAATGTTGTTGTGCCAAATATGCCATGATCTATGCTGACAACATTGGAAGATTCGACAATTCTGCTTCAACCAAAGTTGCCAGAGAATAAAAGAAGTGCCAATTTTCTAGGATACCAATAGGAAGGACGTTGAAGCAAGGGGATGGCCCATATTGTCATAGAAGTCAAATAGGGAATTGGCATAGACCATAGAAATTTTCCAAATCATCAATAATAACTTCTATATCTCCATTGAAAAGGGATATTGAAATAAAAGGTGCTTAAAGCATTCTTCATTGCCACCACAAAGAACATAGATAAAGGGCCCTAAAAACATATTTTTCTAATATTGTCCTAGGTAAGACATTTGTTATGATTGAGAAGCCATAAGAAAAAATTACTTTTAGGCCACCTAATTTTATTCCAAAATCTTTTCCACTTGGGGTACTCAATATGATTCTCTTGTTATTCTAGGACCTCATACCCAAGAGAAACCAAATAGTTGTGTTTCAAATCATGACCCCAAGCAAGACTATCACATTCCTCTAAAGAGCTACAAGGTTTGTATTTAAGTATCGAGGCTAAAGTATCTCGATCCTTCGTAAAGCCCCCTCTTGGCTAACTTTCCAAGACTCCTTCCATTGTCTAATTGTAGAACTACCCAAAAAAGAGGAGACTTTAAAATTAACTACCTTATACCATCCAACCTCATAAAAGTGATAGAAAAAAGTGTACAATTGAGGAAAAGTTGAAAGGATTGGGGGATGATTATCCTAAGAATCCTCCCAAAATAAAGTCTTGTTGCCTTTGTTGACTATCCATGAAATCCCTTCCTTTATAAGCAAAGCCCCTCTTTTTAGAGTATTCCAAATCATGGATAATTCCTCTGTGATCTCCACCCAAATATTTGAAGTTGAGAATCCTTTCCCATGTTTGGTTTAGATTTTCACACCATGGACCCAATAAATTTTGGTGGCTAAGGCTGCACAATTTAGCTCTGATTGTTGAAGGCCAAGCCCTCCATCCTTTTTTGGTCTACACACTAAATCCCAACTCACAAGGATTTACTTTTGGGTATCCATGTTTCCAACCCACAAGAAATTTCTTGAGAGAGCATCAAATTCCTTAAGAAAACTTTTTGGAGCAGCTAAAAGAAGAAACCCATAGATAGGAAACACCTAGTCAAACACCTTGCAAAGGAGATCCATTTAAAAGTCAAATGGCTAACCCTCATGTAAAATCTATCCAAAATTTTATTTTAGTGAATCCTCTTGAGACTACTAGTTGAGAGAGGGATTCCAAGATAATCCATAGGTAACACTCCAATTTGGAAATGGAAAATTACAACAATCCTGTGTTGAATAAGCTTTAGAGTGTTGAAGAAGAAAATATCAAACTTATCCTCATCGACCTTTTGACCAGAAGTGGATAACTATATATCTAACACTTTCCTAAAATTAATAGCATCCCCAATCTTCCCATTCCTAACAATGTAGTATCATCCACAAGCTAGAGATGAGAGTGAGAAGAAAGATTTAGATTCCAAGATCAACCTTGAATAAGACCTATTTCTTTGTGAAGTTTCAATAGTCTACCTAAAATTTCTGCCAATAAAATAAACAATTATAGAGATAACGGGTCGCCTACTCTGAGCCCTCTAGAGGTTTAAAAAAGAGTTGAAGGAATGCCATTAATTAACATAGAGAAGGAAGTTGAGGTCACACAACTCATCACCCATTTGACCCACTTTGATCTAAAACCAAAAACCAAAATTATTTTTTGGAGAAAAGGCTAATTGACTCTATCATAAGCCTTTGACATGTCAAGCTTAATAAAAATTGCCTTTTCCTTAGAAACTGATATGAAATGAATAGCTTTGGCTGCCACCACAATACCATCCAAGATTTTCCATCCCTTCATGGGTCCACTTTATTCAGGGGAGATTAAGGAAACCAATCACTTTTTAAACTTTTCAACAATCAATTTAGTGATAATTTTATACATGACATTGCATAAAAGCAATCAAGCAAAAATAATCCAAGGATGAAGCCCCATATTTTTTGGGAATTAGAGCAAGAAAAGTGTAGTTGATAGCCTTGAGCATCCTTTTATTAGATTGAGAATGTTGAACAATTTCCAACGAGTCTCTATTTACAATAGCCCAAAATTCATAGAAGATTTCAATAGGAAAACCATTAGGATCTGGAGATTTTCCTTTCTTCATTTGGAAAATAATTGACCTAAGTTCTTCCATTAAATATTATTTGAGAGGAAATTATTTATTTCAATCGAAACAAGGGAGGGAATACACTCCAAAATAATCCTTTATTTTTCAATAGCATGTGGCTCTTGTTCAACAAATAGAGAAAAAAAGTGATAGAAAGCCTCTTTAGAAATATCTTGGAAGGAGGTTAATAAATTTCCTTGAGTCGAGGTGAGAGAAGCTATTATGTTTCCACTCTTACTATCCTTCACAAATTATGAAAGAAAGAAGTGTTCTTGTCTCCCTCTTAACGCCAATCAATCTGAGATTTTTGTTTCTAAAAAATCTCTTGTCAAAGCTCCCATTCTAAAAGTTCCTTAGTACAACTTGATTCTTCCCTTGAAAGTTCCCTAGTCATGCCTTCATATTTAATTTGGAAGGTAATTCTCTCTTACTTTTGTTGAAGATAGGACTTAATTTGAAAAATATTTCCAAAAGACGTCTTATTCCATTTTTTAGCTAAAATTTTACAAATTGGAGTTTCTTGAAGAAAGAGTATGTAGATGTACCAAAACTAGGCCTCCCTTGAGACCACCATTCCTCCATAAGATCAAGCAATTGGGATTCCACAACCACATTAGTTGAAATTTAAAATAACAATACTTTGGAAGAGAGAATACCAAAGAGGAAAATTTGATCAACTAATGATCAAAGCCTTTACATCCAAGGATATATGATGAAGAGTTCCAATTGTTCCCAACCTAAAAGTATGAGACAAGAATTTTTTCCAACTTCTCTAAAATAGAATCACTACCATATCTTCTATTGTTCGAAGTAAAAGTCCCATTTTCAGTATCACATCCACTATATTGAGGAAAGCAATGTTATCTTTTAGTAAAGCAGATGCAAGGACTTAGACAATCATTACCTCCTCTATTCTCTAAAAGGATAACAATTGTATTAAAATCCCTAGTTGTAACCCAAGGTAAAGAGGGAACTAAAGAACAAACAAATCTTACATGGTTCCAAAGAGAGACCTTCCCTAAAAACTCAATTGAAGCATATACATTGGTATGAATGATCTTATCCCCGTAATCAAAGAAAGAAATAAGCAAATAGATAGAGTTCCTACCTCCATACTACCAAGAAGAAATAATCATGCAAGGGTTCCAAAAATAAGCTAACCCCTAGCAGATCCTTAGACACTAATACATAGACATTGCCCTCCTCTCCAAATCTTATAAAAAATATTCTCCATATCTTTGAATGAAAGCTTCATTTCTTAAAAAAAAATTATGTTTGGCTTATGAACATGAATAAGTTCTTGAACAACATTTCGTTGAGGGATGCTAGTCAAACCCCTTGCATTCCACGAAATCACAATCATTTCTGAGGTAAGAAAAGGGGGAATTTAGTGTCTTGATAACACCAAACTTGACCAATGATTCTCTTATTAGTTTGACCTTTTCTATGTCCTTTTTCCTCCCTACTTTTCCCCTTTGTTATTCCCTCCTTTCTTGATGCTTTTTGGTTGAAGGCCAAGAGCATAAACACTTTATTTTTACCCTCTTTTTTCTCCTCTTATCCATGCAAAGGCTCTAAATGATTAATCATTGTTTGAGGCTCCTCCTGTATTCTATCATGCCAAAAAATCTAACTTCTTTAGGTTGTAGCTCTGGATTTTCTTCTTGCTTATCATTTTTCTGAGTATTCTTTGGAATTGGGAAATTCCTATTTTCCAAAATCACTTGTAGTTCTGAAAGAGGATTTGTAGGAGGGTTGGGGATCATTTTTGATTTAAGAAAAGACATCCCATGATTTGGAATATTAGCATCATGATCCATCATAAACCCATCTTCAAAAGGTTCAAGAGCATCAAACCTATCAGACAAAAAGCATTTAGGGACATCTTGATCAAAATTTTACTAGAATAAAACCATTTGAATTTGATATCTCAACTTGAATTGGGGCTTTATCCTTTACTTTTATACTTGCAGCTTGTGACTCATCATGCAATCAAGGGGTTCAAGTACTAAATTTTGGATAGTTTCTCTACACAAATGGCCATATTCATGACAAGCATGACATCTAAAGGGTAAAATTTCATAATCAAATTTTGGATCAAATTTCAAGTTACCAAGCCTAACCTCCATGGATTCAAGAAGAGGATTATTTACATTAATTTCCATACCAAAATGAGCATAAGTAGCTACCTTTTTGTCAAGTTTTCAACGAGATGGACCCAAAGGCTTACCAATGATTGTTGCTATGAATTGTAGAATACCCAATCTCCAAAATTCTATTGGGAGGCGAATCTAGACAATAATTTTGGAAGGGCACTTATCCACTAGCTCAAACTTTACATGCTAGGGTTTGATACATAATCCCAGTTGATTATAAAAATAGGGCCCCCCTTCAAAAACTACATTTCAATCTACCATGCATGAAAATACTATAAAGAAGTAACCATTTTCTACCAAAGTTATGTCCATATCATCTTCTAGGTTCCAATTTTTCCTTACCCACTTTTCCAAGAAAGACAAGGAGATTCAAATACCCACGAACTTACAAATTAGCATATGCTCAACTAAGTATAACACATATTTCGTAATGGTTTTAAGGTTTATAACTAAAACTGGACACTCATTTGTTTTCTTGAGACATCTATTTGGCTTCAATTTTTTAATAAAAAGAGGGTAAAAATTTATTGAATCATAATTAGCAATACAAAGTCCCAAGATAGAAGCCACAAGTGGCCAGCGACAACAGGAATTAATTCACACCCAAGAAACACCTCATATCCTCAGCAACCCATTCCTCAAGAATAGGGGCCAAATCAACAGGAAGATTGCCCCAATCTTCCACACACCAAGAATCAATCCTTTCCTATGCCCATCTAGCCAGCCCATCAGCCACTCTATTCCACTCCCGCAGAATATGGTGGAAAACAATGGACTCCAAAGAAGAACACAGAGAAACAATTTGTTTGACAACCACAGCTAGCTGCCAATTTGCATCCACCAAATTACATTTATTCAACATATCAATAACAACCTAAGAATCAGCTTCACAAACAATCCGCCGCCATCCAAGGGCAACCGCACGCTCAATCGCCAAGAGAATAGCACTCGCCTCCATAAGATTATTAGTTTGCAAACCCCAATACATAGAAAAGAAAAAAACCACCACTCCAAGGCTGTCTCTACCTATACCTCCAACCCCAACATGCCCAAGATTACCCCTAGACGACCCATCCGTATTAATTTTTAGTTCGCCTAGAGCAGGTGGGCACCAAAAGCCCTCACGAGCAACCCTCTCCCGCCCACACCTACGATGCACCTTGCTTACAGTACTCCTGTCCCCTATGGCAAGACCCAGAGCATTTAAAACACCCAAGTCTCTAGGATCAATCAGCATAGACAAGTCACACTTAGCAGTCAAAGTCTCCTACAGAGCCCCAAGAATTCCCCTCCAAAGATGCCCCATGAGCAATTTTTTATCCAGGAAGATTCTTCTGTTACGCTCCAACCAAATTTTCCAAACAATCAAACTAGGACCAATGCTCCAAGCAATTTTTAGGAAAGAGGTTGTGGTAGGAGGAGAACCTTGTCTCCTCCAGAAATCCTCCAAAGAAGAGGCATGACAACACGGTGCGCTCCAAAGATTCCACCAATAATGCCAAATAGTCTTAACAAAAGAACACTGAAAAAAGAGATGCGATAAGCACTCCTCATGCTGACCACAAAGAATGCACATGGAAGGGCCCTAGAACCCATGCTTCCAAAGATTGTCCCAAGTAAGACACTTACCTTGAGCCACAAGCCAAGAGAATAAACTACATTTAGGCCAAGCGAAGTTATTCCAAACATGCTTCCACCAAGAAACCTGGGAGCTCCCAAAAACCTGTTTATCCAAAACTTGATAGCTAGAGGCAACCGAAAATTTTCCTTTCAAATCAGGCCCCCAAGCAAGCACATCGCTTCCGTGAAGAGAATTACATACACGACCCGATAAAATCTTAACAAGCTCTTGACGATCCTCCACCGCACCACCAGGAGGCCAATCCAAGGGGTCCTTCCACCTAGACACAAAAATTTGACCCAAAAGATGTTGAGATTTGAAATCAGCCACATGACTCCATCCCGCCTCCGTGAAAATCAGACACAAATTGTGAAGGTGGGGATGCGAGGACACAATGGGAGGATGTCCATCCCAAGAATCATGTCAGAAAAGAGCATCCCGACCCTCATTACAAATCCAAAAAAGGCCCTGTTTAACCAACTCGGCACCTCATTTCAAGGTACTCCAGATCATAGAACCTTTCCCCTCCAACTGAATCTAACAACCTCCTGACTTTCCACTGCCCCCAAATATTTGAAGGTCAGAATTTTAGCCCAACACATGTTTTGGTGAGAGCACCAACGCCAATACAACTTAGCAGCCAAGACCTGCCCATTCAAATTTGTCCGTCGTAGACCAAGACCCCCCTCCTACTTTGGCCTACAAACAACATCCCACTTCACCAAACTCCATTTACTATGAAGAAGATTGCTAGCCCATAGAAACTGACGAGACAATTTCTCAAAATCTTTAATAAAGCTTGAAGGAGTAGACAGAACAAAACATCTATAAAGAGGGAGAGCCTGGACCACCGAATTTAGAAGAGTCACGCGACCAGCTGAGGACAACCACCTGCAAGTCCAATGACTGACCAATCTTCAAAACTTGTCAAGAGTCTCTTGCCAAAACCTTTTGGGGAGAGAACGAATAGCAAGAGGGATTCCAAGATAGGAAAAAGGGAGCGAGCCAATATGAAACCGAAGGATACCAGCAATTCTCCTTTGAATACTCTTAGGAGTGTGAAAGAAATAGATGAAGGACTTCCCCTCATTTATGTGCTGCCCAGAAGTAGCTAAGTAACTGTCCAACACACTGTGCCAATTGAGAGCCTCCTCAACCTTTGCCCTACCCATCAAGGTCGTATCATCAAAAAACTAGAGATGAGACCGAGGGGGAATATCTTCTCCCCATCTCCATCCTTGAATTGCACTGCTAGCAACCTGAGCACGGATGAGTTGTCCCAGGCCTTCCGCAAGAAGGATGAATAAGTAAGGGGACAGGGGATCTCGTTGCCTGAGGCCTCTAGAAGCACCAAACAAACAAGTGGGTTCACCATTGATAAGCACTGAAAAGGAAGAGGAAGTGACACAACTCCTAACCCATTCAATCCAACCCTCAACAAAGCCAAAAGCTCTCAGGATATTAAATAGAAAGCTCCCTTTAACACAATCATATGCTTTAGCCATGTCCAACTTAATAAACATAGATTTATCTTTTGAGGATTCCATAGAGTGAATAGCCTCAGCAGCAATAACCACCCCATCCATGATCTGTCTGCCAGCAACAAAACCCCCCAGTTCCTCAGAGATTAGACCATCGAGCCAAGGTTTCAGCCTTTCCGCAATCAGCTTAGTAATAATTTTATACACAACATTACATAGCGCAATAGGCTTGAACAGATCTAAGGAATTAGCTCCCTCCTTCTTAGGAATAAGAGCTAAAAAAGTAGCATTTAGAGACTTCAACATTTGTTTATTCATATAGGATTCCTGAAAAACCTCTAAAAGGTCCAATTTAACCACTTCCCAGAACTCCTAAAAAAATTCAACAGGGAACCCATCAGGCCCAGGAGCTTTACCTTTCTTCATCTGGAATACAACATTCTCAAGCTCCGACAAGGTAATAGGGGTAAGCAACGAATCATTCATTTCATTATTCACCAACTTCAGGATACAATCTAAAATTCTTGCTTCATCCTCCTCCGCAGGAGGTGAATCCTCTGAGAATAAGGTAGAAAAATATCGAATGCATTCGACAGAAATAGAAGTGGAAGAGGTCAAAGTTTCCCCATCAGGCAACAAAATAGAAGATATAGCATTACCTTGTCTCCGATCTTTAACAGAGTTATGGAAAAAAGAAGTGTTCTGATCCCCAGCTTGAAGCCATTCAATGTGGGACTTCTATTTCCAGAAGATCTCCTCTCTTAACTCCCATTCCTCAAGCTCTTTTGTTGCAGCACTCTCAAACAGGCTCAACTCCTTCGAGAGGCCTTGATCCCAAATCTGTCTGGTAATAAGGTCAAGATTATCCTGTGCCTTCTGTTTTTCCTGGAACAAATTACCAAAATGCTGCCTATTCCATCTTTTCAAACTATATTTAACAAACTGAAGCCGCTTTGAGAAAGAGTACATCACAATGCCATATGCTGGCTTCCCTCGATCCCACCAGCTAGGGAGAAGATCATGAAGAGATTCATCCCGAAGCCACATGAGTTGGAACTTAAAGGTCTGTCTAGCACACCGCTGGGGCATATCAACCAGCAGTTTAATAGGCCAATGGTCAGAGCCTCGACCATCCAGAATTTCAGAGCTAGTCATCCATTTGTCCCCCAACCAAAAACTAGACACCAGAAATCTATCCAGTAGTCTTTCCGAAATAGAGGCTTCTCCAATTCTTCTATTATTCCAAGTAAAAAGACCATTGCCCGGCTTGATATCCACAAGATTCAAAGAAGAGATATTGTCCTGGAGAAGCATCGCGGAAGCCTCCAGCCTTACAATACCACCCCGCTTCTCCGCAAGCTCCGTGATAGCATTAAAATCACCTCCAATAATCCAAGGATGATAAGGAAATAAGCTATGAACTAAAAGAATGTTGGACCACAAGAGTTGCTTACCCTGCAACTCCACAGGTGCATACACATTGGAGAAGAAAACTATTTCCCCTGTCATAAAACAAGAGGCCACCAAGGAAAGGGAGGACTTAAAAGACACCCACCAAAGGGGGTAGATCTTCTGCAGGTTCCATAAGCACGCCACCCCTCTAGAAGCCCCCTGAGCACCAATGCATTTTCAATCACCATTCCACCATAACTTAGGAACTAAATCCATCATACCCTCCACAAAGAGCTTAATCTCCTACAGAAAAAGAACATCAAGTGAATGACTCCTGATCAAATCCCAAACAACTTTTTGTCTAGGGCCACTGTTCAAGCCCCTTACATTCCAGGAGAGAACTATCATTTCAAGGAGCATGAAAAATGCGAGTCCAGAGTCTTGACTGACCCCGATTCCACCAAAGTCTCCCCTATCATCTTAATCTTTTCCTCGTCCTTCTTCCTACCCAGCTTAGAAATTTTCTCCGGCCCCCCCTTCTTGAGAGCTTTTTGCAAAACACCCAACTGAGAGGATGTCTTACTATTCTTCTTACCACCTCTGAACCCACTTTCTGCAAGAAGTGATCCTTATCCACAACATCTTTCACTACCTCAGCACTACCACCCAACACATCCTGTACCCCCACCTGCTGAACTGTCTCTAGAATTAAAGTCCCATCAACATGCAGTGTCATAATCACCTATGAATTGAGCTTTGCCTGTCCAAGATCTTTCCCAGCCTCTTCTAGGCAAGGCACATCCGAACCCCCCTCCTGTTGGGGAGCATGTATAGCCACAACCAAAGGGTCATGCTGATCAATATCCAAAGTCCCATGAGCTAGATCTAAAAAACTTGGGTTCACCTCCTGCTGAGTAAGATCCTCCAACACTTCGAACCTATTAAGGGTGTCCTCCTCCTGTCTTTCCTTCAAAGTCCTTTTATGACCTTTATTTTTGTTTCGGCCTCTAACGGGGATAAAACCATCTTCCTTACCATTGGAACCCAGAATGGGATCCTTTCCCTTATCCACTCTGGGTGTATTGTTCGAAGGCAAAGGATGTTGGGCCTCCAGAGGTTTGGCCTTTGGACACCTGCGCTGGAGATGGCCATACTCATGACAGAAACGACAACGGAAAGGAAGCGTTTCATAATCAAGTTGTTGCACCCATGAATAATCACCTACACTCACTTCTAAGGAGTCTGGCAATGGCTTACTTAAATCAATTTCTACACAGAACTGAGCAAAATTCATTACCTTTTTGAATTGCATTTGCTCAGACGAACCCATAGGTTTCCCCAACTTTGAGGCTAAAAGGTACAACACATCCTCATGCCAGCATTCCACATGGAGCCTTAGAAGACGAACCCAAACCGGAACCCGATTTGGAAGTTCCTCTACCGGGTTGAAACCAACATGCCATGGCTTAATGAACAAGCCCACCTAGTTGTAGAAGTACGACCCCCCTTCAAAAGCCCTATTCTGATCAGCCAGACAGTCAAAAGTAACTATGAAATAGTTATTTTCCAGGAGGCGGATCTCCATCTCACCCTTAGGCAGCCATGTCCTTTGAGCCCACATGTCCAAAAATTGCAAAGAAATTTTCAGACCCAGGAATTTACAATAAAGAGAATGTCTAGAATAATAATCAATGTCATCAACCATCATCTCCATTAGAATTACTACATTCGGCCTCTCTTTACACTGTTCAAGGCACCCATTAATCTTCAGAATTCTAGGCCCTCCTGTCGAGCCCGTGTCAACTCTTCTAGGTTCCATTGAGAAAAGATTGTTATCAAAGACCTTCGAGCCCTGTAGAGAGGGCTTCAAGCCTAATTCCGAACAGAAATCCATTTTGGGGCCAATCCCAGAAGATTCCCCGTGCAACATAGAGGAAAAGGAAAACCCTAATAAATCATGCAAACCCACAGGAGCCCCAGAGGAACACAAAGAACACCCACAAGAAAAGGAATCACACAAGCCCACACCTCCTTGGGTGAGGGTACACTAAAACCACCAGCCATTGCACTAAAAACCACACAAACCGCACACGCCACCCACACCAAACCCCACCCGCAACCAAACAAAGCCCACCAATCACCCTAACCGCACTCCACCCACGCAGCCACGACCCACACACACCACAACAACTTTCCCCCACACTAGACCGCCGTCACCAAACACAGAAGAAAGAAATAGGGGCCGGCCGCGAGCAGGAAAAATACCTGAACACCAAACCCCGTCCACACACCACCCATAGATCTTAGCAACAAGCACGCCCCCCTACAAACAAAAAGATGCCCACCCCAAGCAACGCACAACCAGGAAGAAGAGAGAAATGAGCTAGGGCGCAGATGCCCTAGCTCGGCATGCACAGAGTGAAGGAGCCATCCTAGCCTCTAGTCTCTCCAAAAAAAAAGTAGTTGATCAAAAGTAAAGAGAAGATATAAAATTGGCATTTTTCATAGAGATTTAAATTATACAAAAGTATAAATATAGTATTATTGTAGTTAGAGAGAAACTCAAGACAATAGAATACACTAATATTAATAATTAGTAATAATATAATTGATCAAAATTAAAATCAAACAATTTACTTCTGCTACCCTTTCTTTTTCTATTAATAATGAATGAATCATAGACAGTGATACATCAATGAATATGATGTATACATAAGTTATTCTATCAAATATTGCATTATAATGAGAAATTATATCTAGAAGATACCTACATTATAGAATGACAAGGAAAAACTAAAGCTAACATATATAATAATATTATAAGATATTTTAATCAAGAAAAATATCCTTTTCTATTCTCAACTAACAAAATAAAACTATAAAATTCTTTTTTTTAGATACTTACTTTATCAAAAAAATACGATGAATTTAGAATTGTCTAAGACATTCAAAGGAATGGATTTTTTTAATTTTTAGTGGTTTCTCAAGAAAGCTTTCTTATATACTTTAACCAAAGATGATACTCAACTTTGACATGAAATATTAGGACATTTAAATATTAAAAAACAATGATATGCTATGTCATGACCTTGTGATTAAGGTATCTAAAATTAAAAGTAATATAGATTTTTATTAATGTTTTCTATTAGGTAAACAACACATTTTACCTTTTAGAAAAAGTCAAAGTAATTATTTCTCTAATACATTAGAATTGGTCCATAGTGAAGTAATGGAAACTTTACAAGTTACATCTCTTTGTTGATCTCTATATGTCCTAATTTTTATTTTTTTTTATGATTACACCTAAATGATATGGGAATAATATCTTGATTTAAATGTCAAGTTCTCTCTAAATTCAAATAATTTAGAGCCTTAGTTGAAAATCAATCTATCCTTAAACTAAAAAATTGAGAACATCTATGAAATAAAGTACATGTATATAGAGATTTTGAGGAATTTTATATCTCTTGTGTGATTTATAGAGAAATTAAAAATCCATATTCTTTATAAAATGGTGTATTAGAAAGGAAAAATAGAACAATCATGAATGATTTAATTGATACGATGGAATATGCTTAGTTTCTGTACTTGGACAAATCAAGCCAGAACCATAACCTTCACAGAATTCATTTGAAGGAATGGCTCAAGCACGCCTAAGGTCGCCAGAACAAACAAAACTATTTTTCTCCGGCTTCAAAAATGTGATTCTACTTTTGTTACATTCTTTTCAAGCAAAAGAAACAATTCAGAGTGCTGCTTTCCTCTATGGAACCTTGAAGAATAGATAGGTATTGACAGAATATGAATAACAAAAGAATGGGAGTGTGGGGCCAGTGCTGTAAAGAATGCTTATTGTGTGTGCAACATGTTGACTGAAGGAATGCTCCATGCAGAGAATGACTGACAGGCGATGAATTTAAGAGGGAGGGATAAAAGACATAAGTGGATTCTAAAATTAATTCAATAAGATAACATAGAGAATCATTCCTCATCTAAAATGGTCAATGTGAGCATACATATCATGTCTTATGACTTTGTATGGAAGTAAACCTCAAAATTTTGAAGCTAACATAAAGGAGGTATAGGGATTCAATTTAATTAGACTATGAAGTTTTCATTAAAAATAGGATTTGGGATTTTTCACCTCCACCCTCAAATAGATATTTTGTTGATTTTAATTCACTATATAAGTTTAAAATAAATCCAATTTGGTGAAATTGATAAATATAGGAAAGGTTAGTTAAGAGGGGCTTCGATTAATGATTGTTTTATTTATGTTGAAACCTTTTTCTTGAGTGGAAAAACAAAACTATTGAAATAATTATTATTTCCTTAGTGGCCCACAATATGTAGGATATCCACCAAATGGATGTTAAAAATATATTCCTAAATAATGATCTTCAATAAGATATATATATATATATATAAAGGTTTTAAATAACTAAGAAAAGAAACATGTGTAAACTAGGTAAATATTTGTATGGTTAAATAGAGAAACTCCTAGATCTTGGTATGTAAAGGGAGTAATATTTTTTCAATACCTTGTATTCTATATGTTTTTGATAAAGTAACCAAGGAAAGGGCCCTGACCTAATCATTTAAAACAACATCAAACATAAATTAAAATAGACACATGCATGCCCGCAACAGACAAAATAACACAAACAAAAAAAATGAGATAGTAAGACCACCAGAAAAAAAAGAACAACACTAAGGACCCAAGGGAAACTTAACTAATTAGATCCCAATTATTTTGTAGAGCATCCAATGATGCCTCCCAATCTTCTTTAGTCTGGACCTTCTTTATTTTTTTATTGGATTTAGCCACCTAAGGATTTTCATTTTTGCAGAGTTTCTTTTTTTGCTTATTTATTTTATATTTTCCTAACACAATCCCCATGATCACTTTCAACATAATTCTATCGGTGACTGAAGAGATACTGCAAATAGCCATTTCCATTATTTTTATTTTTTCATTGCTAGTATCAATCTTTATTTTCATATCCTTGATAGTATGTTGTAAATTTTCCATTTGAGATTTAATATGAGAAGGAAAATCCTTCTCACTACCCATTTTATCAACTTTTTCATCCTTTTCGACCTCCTTATCATCATTGTCAAGAGGATCATCAAAAAACTCTTCTTCATCCACTTGGTTATCTTTATCTGCATCTTGATTACCATCTTCAAAATCAATATCTTCATCATTAGCTTATGGGTCCTTATCATCATCACCCTCCACTTCAACATGTAGCTCCTTCTTCTCATCACCATGGCCCAACTCCACCTTAGTGTCCTCAAACTATTCTTTCATAGCCCTAGTCTATAGAAACTCCACTTGGTCCTTAGTATGGATGTCATCCTTAGACTCCTCAAGATGAGAGATGAACTCCCCATCCTCAAAATCATCAACCTCAAAATCTGAGGAAATAACCTATTTAATTTTAGACTCCAAAGAAGAGCCCACAACCAAAAATATCCTTGAACATTAGATATGTTGATGGGACTACCTTCCTCCATAATAGGACAGTGCTTTTTTTTTTATATAGGAATTGGTCATGGGGGGGTTTCCTTTTTCATTATGGTGGAATCTTGGAAATTCAAGCTATCAGTGTTGAGAGTGTTTTTCCAATAGGGAACAACAAGGAAGAATTTATACCAGAGTCTTAAGAAGAGGACTATACATCTTGATAACCCAAATTTTTAATGCGAGGAGACTTTACGATGTAGGAGCACTAACTCCTCCCAAGTTGAAAATGACCTCCAAGTTAGATATAAAGTTGTCCTACATTTATATATGTGCACATATGTGTGTCATAATAAGAGAAATGAAATATGATTGCTCAATTATTCACAAAAATAGGAACCTTGTTCAAATTATGTGAAGGATAAAGGGCCATGGGGGGATTAGAGATTAGTCAAATGGTTCTTAGAATAATTATTAGGAGTTGATAGCTTATTATGTTGACATATTATGGGATATTATTACAAAAAATTATAGGTTATTTAATATCAAGGATAAAAAAAATGGTTATGGTGCCCCAGAGGGATGTAACCATATTAGGTATGACAACCAAGAGTCAAAAAATCAATACGAAGAATTAATTCTCTTGAATCAAGTTTAATTTTGATTTATTATACATATTGACTATGTTTTAGATTAAGACCAGATGTTTCTAAGTCAATGGCGTGGAGTCATTATTATTAACTGATTATGTATTTAAGTAAGATAGTATCTAATGCTAGGATTAAAATGATAGATCTTGAATAGGAGGTAGAAGTCTGACCTGGAGTGTTACAAGCATGTAAAAAAGTATTTAGGTGATTGTGGTTAAACTTATTTGGACTATTAATTCAATATTTATGAGTCATCACTTTGGATGAAACCTTGTTTGTGGTTGATAATCTTCAGGAAAACCTTAAAACTACAGACAAGGGTAATCTATTGGATGTGTCAATCCTTTAAGGTCTATGATGTTACTAATAGTGTGTTATCACTTTTGTTAAACCTTGATTGTGGATGTAACCCTTGAGATTCAATGGTCATTGTGGTTTCCAAGTCAAGTAAGGGTGGGTGAACATACAAATACATTCATATAATTGGAATTATTATATATACAAAATCTTTGGCTAGAGTAGGTGTAAATGTTGTGCCTACACGTTGTCGGTTCACTGTGATCCAACATTGCATACTAGTCAGTAGTGTCATGCTAGTTGGAAGAAATAATTGGTATGGTCATACTAGATATGTAGGACACAACACTAGATACTCGGATGTTCATTATTATGGTTTACATACCAATCTCTTCATTGAAGGGTAGGACCATCTTACCAGTTAGGTAGATGTGTGAGAGACCACAATAAGTACATGGTTGGAGGAAAAGAATTTGGATGATGCTCTCCCTCTTGCAGTGAATCTTTTTTTTTTTAAATGGAAGGAGTGTGATCCATAGGTGGATGCCTTGACCAAAAGTGAGATCCATAGGTGGACACTTCAACCACTGGACCATTAAACTCAGGTGAGTTATAATGTGTATATGTTTATGATATTAAATAATTTTTAAAATTTATTTGCAAGATGAATTTCATTTATTGCAGATTATGTAATGATACAATTTATGACAATGAAAAGGATAATTTGTTATGATCATGATAATGAGCATTTGGGTTATTTACTTTTCCAAGAAAAAACAGAAAAATTTTGTGGGGTAAATATGGGGTATCAAAGCTACCAAGTTCAACACTTGGACCTATGAGATCATTATGAAGAGTTTTCTGCACACATTATCAATGGTTGATGTTGAAATTTTTTTATGCCAAGATGGAAAGGAAAAGAAGAACAAGGGAAAAAGTAAGAAAGTCAATTTTCTCGAAAGCTTGCCAAGCCTTGGGACAAGGAAGAATCATTGCCAAAGTGTAAAACTCCTAAATCAACAACTCATATAGAGATTCCCTTGGATTAGGGAAGATATGCAACTGGGGTTAGGAGGAAGGTTATGGATAATCACCTATGAGTGCCTCCACCCTTTAAAATTGTTTATATTACTCCAAGGGTGAGAAAGAACCAAAGCTATCCATCTTTATAATAGCAACATGTAGTTGCAAAGAGTCATATATTATGATTAAATAAGGATACTATGAATCTACAAATTCTATTTATGCTTATTGATGCAAATGTTAAATTGGAGAAACAAATTGAAAGCATAAATGAAAACTTCAAGAAGTGGAAAAGTCAACAATTTCATGAATTAGAACCAACTATGGAAAATCCAAAAGGCAGGATAACCTTCTGAAAAACCTAATTCAAATAAGATTAAGATCTAGCAATAATAATTGAAATCAAGAATGGGAGTTGGTACCTTAGGATAAAGGTTAGAGACTAGAATGGGTCAAAAAAGGAAGAAAATCTCAAAGGTAAAGATGAAAATTGGCATGATACCACCAACCAAGATGGGCATGGATAATTCAAAGTTGAGACTTGGAAATGGTAAAATGGAATCAAACAACCCTTGAAGTGACTAAGGTTATGAGAAAAATGAAGTCACCAATAATTTTGGATGGAAATTTCTTAGAGAGGATGGTTGTAAGGCTAAAAACTTGGACATTACAAAAAATATCCAAACAAGAGCTCAGATAGAGTATAGTTTGGGTTGAAGTTCAAATTGAACTTACAAGATTGTCCATGAAAGTAAATCTATTTTGGTCCCTTTTTTATCATTGGAAGAAGTACCAGAGGTGAATTGGATATGAAATAAAAGTATGTTGCTAAATTAGAAGAATAATTAGATCGCATGGCAACAAAAAGTATTTGCAAGATATACCTAGTGAGGGTAAGAAAGACAAGTAACAATTGTTCAACTATAGAAAGCTAACAAGAATGTTAAATCAATTCAATCAATTTCAAGGAAATAGATGAATACCAAGAGTTCAAATTTTATGATGATTTGATGTTTTTGGAAACACTAAGTTGGGAAAGAAGAAAAGTATATGGATCAAGAAAATATCAAGATACAGATAAGTACCCTATTCAACAAAATTTGATGATGTGTTTGGAGCCTGAGAAAACTTTTTGACTTCTCCTAAGACATGGTACTTGGATCAAAACCCTTATAACCAAAGTTTATTATGACCACAACAAAGTTGTTGGAATTGAAGGCTAAGATATAGAAGCTATTAGCAGAAGGTTTGAATGGTTAGAACAAGTTAGGATCCTTTGACCAAATAAAGAGAGAATAAACTTTAACACAATTCTAAAAGTTCTTATTTTGGAAGATCAATTTGTGATTATCAATGATACCTTGAGAAAAGGTTAGGTAGTATGCTTATTCAAGAAATGAAATATTATCGACTATGAAGTAGGAAATAGAAGATTTATGTATAAAACCATGCTCCATACATTCTTGAGCTATCAAAAATTGATCATGTTTGGTAACTATGCATACATTAATGGTTTGGAAATTTTTTGGAGTTAATAGCAAACTAGCATGCTCTAAAAAGAAATGTTATTCATCCAATTTAAATGATCACCAAAAGAGATAAATTGAGCTGAAATTGGACTACAACTTTAAAATCAATTATATAAAGGTGGCATTACAAGTTAAGAGTAACATGTTTTCAAAAACTAAGTAATGCATTTGAAACAAATTCATTACAAAAAATGAATACATGGTATTTAGACTGTGATGGAAGCCAAAAAAATGCAAGGGAAGTATAAGTAGCAAAGAAAATCAAATGCATGATAAGAGGTAGCTATAGCAACAGAGTTTTTTCAAGACAAATCACACATAGAGAAGGATAAGAATTCCACATAAAAGGTATAGAAGTCAATTATATTTAATATATGATTAAATCTATGCAAGCCACCCAATATAAGGCACAATGCTTTCAATGGTTAAAGAGTAGAAAATACCACACATATAATAATGTGATGGAAGTTTTAGTGTAGTATATGCAAAGTATAAGAGTTGTACATTAAATGTGTTGAATAATGTGTAGGAAATTAAGGAAACACTTATGTTAGTGTTTCCAACTAATTTTCTAGATTCTCCTAAACACTAGCTACTTCTTATACTTAGAGACCTTAGGTCAGTGGCCAATGAACAAGAGATAGATTGGAAAATTCTCTACACTTTAGGCTCTGTAAAGCCAAAGTGAGAACCCCTATAACATCATACACATATAACACCTCTATGTAAATGATTCCTTTGATAACAGATCATCATACTACTATGGTGGAAGGCATTTGATGGGATAAATCATCTATGAAACCTTCTATATTCTTAATGATTCTTGGTAGTATGGGAATGGACATGAAAAGTAAAATACAAAAATTAAAGGTTTTTTATTTTGATTTTTGAAGATTTGATTCTACCCTAGCTTCAAAATTTGTGAGTCTCCTTGACCAATGCCTAATCCATGCAGAGTCAAGAATAAAATAAAATTCTACAATAGACCATCTATGGCTTCCGATAACCTCACTACCTTACAGTGAGAAACTAACCAAAGGTAAATACTATCACACTCCTTATTGATCCATATTGCAACGAAAATATCTCCACTACCTCTATGCAAGCATTTACATCACTCCTTGAATGATAGGAAAACACAAAAATAGTTCAAAAAAAAAAATTGTTTGAAGAATCCAAATAACCCTTGATTACATTGATTCAAAAGGTAAAGTGTATAATTTTGGAGAGCATGATAGATTGACATTTAAATTTAAGATAAATATAATGTGTATTGTAGTCACCTCTTCTTATTATAGAGAAAAAAATAAAGAATTCTGTATTTGAATTTCAAAGACCTAACCTATTCAAATTGACACAATAAAAGATTTACAAAAAATTAGAAGTCATAATCTTGGAAGGGAGAAAATTACTCCAAACCCCTTAGGCTAGAGAGAAGAAGTCTGAACCCACACAATAGCCACAAAATTTTCCTTTATATTATAGGAATAAATAAAAATGAATTCAAAATCCTAACCCTAACCCAACTAGGGTTTTCAAAAAGATGAACTCCGATCAGATTTCAAAACATCTAAATTGCCCCCAAAACTAAGCAACAACCAAGCCATAAAGGCTTTGACATCTCAAGCATGCCACAAGATGATGACCTAATGAATGCAAGCATGGAGTACCTACAAAATCTGCAACAAAATTCAAGTAAACATACTTTGACAAGATAATTTAACCTCTACAACATGTCAAGGAGTAATGGTTCCATCCAACAATGCATGCAGCATTGGAATAATGCAAAAAATGATCCAGGATTGATCTGATTTGATTAGGTAGTTGAGGATTTTATTGAGCCATTCCTTCTAGCTTCTTCCCATGAACTGGAGTAGCTAACCATTGGCATTTGAATGTTGGCCATCATATTGTAGATGTATGGCCAAGATACAAATCCCAAGGAAACTTTAAAATGTGTATGTTGATCACCATGAGATTTATGATAAATAGATATCACGTCACCATAATACATCATGCCTTCCTTTCAGAAATCGAGACACATAATCATGATACACTAAGTCTATGTGATGAACCAATATTTTACCCTAGAATATTCCCTATCACACATCACACATTGATCACTGACTTCATAATATGAAACTGTGATTCCCCTGAAGAGTGCAATAGCTATCTGGTTTTCATCTTCACAACTGAACCATTGAATCCCTCATCACACCACACAAGACCATTGCATATTTTCCTAGAGCGGCATAAATCAAAAGTGAAATTTGAATTACTTGTGTGATGTTTGTTAGATCATTCCCTTTAATTTGAGCTTTCAAAATCCATTCCTTACAAACCATGTGCCTAGTCCCACCAAGACACCTATCACCTTCCCACACTCCCACTAGGATAAATAGAGGACTAACCACATCATTGTGGGATAGTGGGCTATTGCCACCTATCCATGTTGAGATCATACTTCACTAATCGCACATCATATACAATCCTTAGTCTTTATGAAACAAAAATGCAATGCATTCAACCTATGTGATGATTGTCATATCTCCATCTTTTATCCCGAGTCATTGATCATTGAACATTACACATCACACAAAGGGAACCAATGGTGAGAGAGTAAAACATGATGTGAATAGAGTGAGTGATGCAATAAGAAACCACCACATGGTGCAAGCTGAGCAGAGGATGAAGAATATAAGAAAAATGATTAGCACATGCTCAACAAGTTCTTTTAAAAGGTGGTCATGCCTAGGTGAATGAACATTTGATACATAATAGAGACCAAGGCATAACTAAGACATTTGATTAAATATTTCAATGAAATGGAATAATTTGGACAAGTGATACTTCGAAGGTTTTGCAAGGCAATGGGGAAAATTGGTAACACAAGGAAAGAGGGGTCGGTCAAAACATGACACTGAAAGAAATAAATTATAACTAATAGATTGGGGACCCAATACATTAGGTCAACAAATGAATAGAACAAACAACCAAGGCATGAAAATATTTACGGTTTTAAACCCTATCTTACATAAAAAATAATTGTAGCTTTGATACAACTGAGGAATTTCAAAACCTCAAAGACCTCATCAATTCAAAAAGACCATGAATTTTACAAGCTCTATCAGTGGCTCTAGTTAGGGATGTTTGTTTAACAAAAATAGAGTGAGAATTCAGATCTCTCGAGAAGTAGACCAACCTTATGCATTCAGATATAGATTCAACCCATCCCTCAAACCTCATTTGATGGTCCCGAGCCACCAAATGAAATAGAGAAGTCAACACTTGCCCTTGTCAAATCCTAACCTATCAAAGAAGTTGAACTCCCTTAACCAAAAATTTACTCTATCACACCAAAGTAGAAGAAGTAACTTCTTTCTTGTAAACTCAAACACATAGTTATCCTTGAAAAAATGCATACTTTCTATATATTTGATATTTTCATTGTAGGGAAGCCACATAACATAGGCCACCACAATGTTATGCACCAAATTTTTCATTTTTGTAGTGGACAATGGCAAAACTTGAAACCTCAAGTCAATGCCATATGAAATCATGGAACATTCATACTTGTTGACCTCCTTAGATGAATCAAGGAAAAAATAAAATTCCTCTAATTGACATGGCAAAGAAAAATATGTCTCTTCATCATGTTGACTTACAGAGGGAAGCTCATCCTCAAACAAGTCAAACTAAAAACTTTGAAGCTCAAGTACATGAGAAACATGAGTAGCCAATCAGTGGAAGGCCCCTTCAAGAAACTGTGTGTTGAATGTGCTTTGGAGCTATGTCTTCCCTCACCTCGCCTAGGGCATCTGAAAAGAGCATAATAATAGAATCTTTAGGGATATGGATCTTTCAGAGGAAGTTGTTTTGGAAAAATTATCAGGGCTATGAGAGAGAACTTCAATCTACTCAATAGCAAGATCAATGCTAAGGGAAAGGTTATTTTTCATGAGTATGAGCTTAGAGTGGTTGATGCTTGGAAGGTTAATGTTGATATGTCTGATCTTCTCAAGTATACTAAGGTACCTAGAGATGGTATATATTGGAGCATCCCTCCTCTTGGCTAGGTCAAAATCAATTTTGATAGGGCGGCCAAGGGTAACCCTAGGCCTGTTGGGTGTGGGGGTGTGATTAGGGATGAGAATGGTTATTTCATTGTTGTGGTGGCTCTCCCCTTGGGTATTCAGACCAACTACATGGCTGAAGCTATTGGGGTGTTTCAAGTTTTGAATCTGGCTAGTCAGTTGAATTTCAAAAATGTTTGGATTGAAGGGGATTCGAACAATATTATCCAATGCATAAAGGGCCTACAAAAACCCTCTTGGTCTATAGAGAATTGGATTACCCTTTATAAGGGGATTATTAGTAACTTTGAAAAATGCTATATTTCTCATGCTTTTAAGGAAATTAATGTGGTGGTGGACTTTTTTTCCAACAAGGGGGTTAATGTGAAGGAAAAGATGAGTTGGAAGAGGAGTGATGAGTTGGAGGTTGATGTCACAGCCTTAATCATTTATGATCAAACTCACGGGAAGGTACAAACTCCCCCTACCAACGAATGATGTCTAAGTTTCTTGTCATGTAGTCTCGGGACTATGGATTAATCATTATTCATTGTTGGCTAAAGCTTAACTTTAATACTTCCCATTTGAATGATTTGAGCTTCGCATGCTTTCTGGGCATTTCAAAGGCCAGTTTAGTTGGCCTTCTAGAGATTTTTGAACAAACCTGCAAGGTTACCAACATAGGTGGTGAGAGTCACAGGGTGGAGCCAATGGACTGTGAGGAATTAAGAAACAATTCTAAGCTCTGGGAGGTGTTGGAGAAGGGTGGGATTACAATCTTCATTGAAAAAATTCATGGTTGGGATCCAAACGTTACCAAGTGTTTTTTCAAGGGCTAGAAGGATGGCGAGATAAATTTGTTTGGGAGAAATGTGGTCATTAATGAGTAGCTAATTGCAGAGGTTGAGAGGCTTTCCATGGAGGGTATTAAGTTCTACAGAGATAGGAAACTCTCTAACCAGGCAATCCAAAAAAATTTGAAGTCTGAGGAGGAGGAGGACCTATGAAGGATGACCAAAATTTATTATGATTCTATGAGGATTGTCTCGCACCGGAGAAAGGTGTTGAATGTGCTAATGGAGTACATTACACTAGATGGTCATTATACTAGGGTTTTCGAGTATCACTTCGTGCTCCTCAACCATTTCAGGCATTAGGTTAGGGTTTCTTTCCCTTTCTATCTTGCTTCTTCTTGAATGCCAGTTTGTAGAACTATAGACAAATCTGATTAGGCATTCCATCCTCCATGAAGGCCTGCTTGTTTTAATTCATGATCATTTTAAAGCCATGTCGCTCTATCCCACCAGACCCCTTCTTCTAAGGGTAGGGTTGCAGTTAAGGAAAAAAGGAAATCTAGTGTCTCTCCCCAGAAGAAGGAAAGAGAAAGGTCTTGAAGGACCCATCTTATGATGTTAATGAGGAGGATTCAAATCGACCCCTTCTTCTGAATATTCTAGTTACCCTGCTACTGATAGAGAGGAGAGGCCCATTTTCCCAGGGATCTTAAGGTGGAGGACCATTATTTAAAAGTTGAACATGAATTTGTTGATGATAGTCTTGCTATTTCCCATAATGGGTCTACATTTTTTCAGGTTAATTGGATGGGTGTTTTTTGATATTAAGGAAATTAAGCTAAATCAGAAGGCTATGAACAGTAAAATGGAGAAGGATGACAACAATAATAACATAGATAGAGTTAAGGCTAGCGATTTATGGACTGAGGAAGAAAAGAAATACATGGTGGAGTTCCTTAAGAAAATTGTTGAGGATTTACAACATTTCAAAAGTAATCATGATGGTAAGTTTTTTGAGATGGAGGAAAAGCTAAGGAATATAAAAGGCTCCCTCCACAAGGTGCTAGTAATGAGCCATAAAATTTTAAAATCTATAGAAAAGACCATGAACACGATGGTGGAGAATTTGGAAAATGCATATCAGGTCAGGATGGTTGTGTACGTGGATGTGGAGAAAGAGGAAAGCCAGCTGGAAGGTGGAGGGCCAAGCAATAGAACTAGAGCGAACCTGAAGAGGAAGGTAGAACAGGCTCTTATGAACATCCAGGAAATCAAAAATTATGCTATTAATATGAACAAGCTTGAGCATGAGGCGGCAGAGATCCTTAGGAATCTGACCTAGTGGCTAGACTTTTGGTGGTTTTTTGTTGGATTTTTGTTGTGTTGCCTTGGGTTCCATTGTTTTCTTCTTTGTGGGCAACGTTTTGTTTTTCGTTTGGACTTTTTTAATGTTGTATCTATCACTCTTTTACTGTTAAGGGTTTCAGGTTCCCTTCAAAACTTGTTCGTTCCTTAATCAAAAACATGAGCAGCCAAAAAAAACCACTTTTTTGTTGCTCATAATTATTGCAAGTTGCATGCCAAGTCCAAGTGAAGTGCTCAAAATTAGGGATATCAACATCCATTTCATGAGAAGCTATTTCTTCATCGGAAATGAATGTTTCATATTTAACTTCACCCAAAAAAATGGGCTATGGATGACCAGCATACCTTGGGGTCATCTATGTTGATACAAACATCATTAGCACATCCATTCAAACTATGAGACACTTCATGTAAAGAGTTATACTCTTTAGATTGTCTCTCTATTTCCATATCAAAGTTGAAACACACATAAGAAATATTGTTGCTACGCATTAGATTTGAACTAGGTAGTATCTCTTCCATTTCAAGGCCTTCATGTAGGATGTCCAACTCATTAGTATTCCATGAATCCAAAGAATTATATCTCATAACCATGAATACCAGCAACAACATCATCCTCAACACATGTGGAATTACCAAGATCAACAAAAGAACAAATAGAAGAGATTTCATCATCACTTGCATCATCACCCACCAACAATTCCAAGTCACATTCATGTAGCCTATCACAACATTTAGTTCCTTCCTTAGGGACTGAGCACATGCTTTGACCAATATGCACATTAATTTTTTCTTCAAGTGAAATGAAGGAAACCATATCAACATCATGTATGCAATCATGAGTAACAAAAAAATAATAAGGGTCAACAACACCTTCATTATTTTGACTAGCTACAACATGGCAAGGTGTGAACCCCTACATTTCTTTTACTTCTTCATATACTTCATCTAGATTATCCTGGACATAAAGATCACCTTTATCAGCATAAGATGAACCTTCAATTTCCATTGCATTTCTTTCATCTTCATGCATCATACCATTATTTTTATCAAACCTAGTAATGGGAAAAATGTTGTCAGCATTTTGAGGCATTGTACTTACACAATTTATCTAGAATTCACCTTGAGTTATGGGGTGTAATGATAAAATATTTGTAATAGCAGAAATATCATTAACTAGAAAATCATTTTTATTTTTTGATCCAAATACTTCACCTCCTAAAAACATGCTAGGATAACCAACACTTACAACCATATATCCCTTAGGCATTGGATACCTTATATATTATTCTCAATATCCATGGAAAATTTTGTTGCAATGTGTGCAGCCTTGGTCTCCTTGTGTTGTACAACATGGTACTTGGGTTTGTGGCATGGATTAACCACCTCCTATCGATTCATTAACTTTGGTAGCTGTACTAGGCATTAATAGGTCAATCTTTTGGTGCAACGACAACCATCTTTATAAAAATTGGTATCAAATCCCAGGTCATGGGTTTGAACCCCTCACTTGCACTGGGGGATTTTTGCAAGCTGTACACCCTTGGTCTCCTTGTGATGTGTAGCATGGCACTCAATTTTGTGACATGGCTTAACTACCTCTTGTGGATTCATTAACTTTAGCAGTTGTATTAGTCATTACTAGGTCAATCTTTTGGTGCAATGACAATTATCTTTGCAACAAATTCATATGCCTAGTGAAGTGTTGTAGGCTCTTTTTCTCTTAACAGGTAACTCATTTTTTTCCTCAAATGCTCCATTGTAAACAAATAGACACACTGTATCATTTGGTATGAAACCCACAGGAATGCCTTTTATTGATTTTGTAAATCTAAGATTGAAAGTAGGGACTAACTCCTCTTAATCCTTTTGAATGTCCATGAAGTTTTGTCTTACTAATCTTGCATCAACTCTCTCACCAAATAGTTTTATGAATGTTGTCATGAACCCATTCTAGGAAGAAATAAAACATGCTGACAGATATGAAAGCCATTCTTTGGAATATTCGTTTAGATATTGAACCAAAACCTTCATGACAAGGTCCTTAGCATCTACCTCATAATCATCCACTAGATTCAAAAACTCTTGTAGATGCTTGTTTGCTGATTTAGATCTCTTTCCATAAAATTTTGGCAAGTGTTTCCTAATCCCATTCGGAATAGGATTTGGGAAATTATGGATTCCACTAAAATTTAACACTTTATGTCTTTGAGTAGAGAAAGGTCTTCTCTAAAGACATAATCGCTACTTTGTCATGACACCATAGCTCGTAGAGATGGAACCAAAATGTTTATACATATTTGCAAATGAATCTATCCCCTCTACAACTATCTACTTCCTAATACTTATGTCAAAATATCATGTTTTCTCATTTCCTTTTTCTACTAGTACCTTAGATAAATAAATAAAGGGCAGTATTTTCTAGGACTTTGATAGTTTCCCTTAATACAAAATGTTGCAATAGAAAAATATCTAAAAATTGTTGCAACCAAAATCTTTTGATGATGTAAATTTTTTTTGTAGAGTTGCCACATCTTTGAAAGAGGACAAGATCTTCAACCAAAAAGGATCTCCTTCTAAGATTGAGGTATTTTTGAGTTCTCTCCACCAACAGAGTGCTAAACTTCAAGAACACACTAGAAATGTTGCAAGAATCTCCCTCTTGAAGTATGCAGGTTCTTTTGGATCATCTAACCCAAAACTTCAAATCAGCAAAGTTCTTCACTCTCCCAAATGGATATATCTCTATCTTCCTCAATGGAGTCACCTCTATTAATGGCTCAAATGAGGTAGATCATATTTTTAATTGCTCAACTAGACACCTTTTGCACTTATCCCCAGTAGAGTTACCACTCTATTGGTGTTTCCAATTGATTGTCTAGATTCTCCTAAAGACTAGCTACTTCTTATACTTAGAGACCCTAGGTTAGTGGCCAACGAATAGGAGACAGATTAGCAAATTCTCCTCTACACTTTAGCCTCTGTAGAACTGAGGTGGGTACCCTTATAACATCATGTACATATAACATCTCTATGCAAATGATGCCTTTGATAATAGAACTGTATAATACTATGGTGGAAGGCATTTGATGGGATAAATCATCTATGCAACCTTCTATATTCTTAATGATTCTTGGTAGTATGGGAATGGACATGAAAAGTAAAATATAGAAAGTAAAGGTTTTTTATTTTTATTTTTGAAGATTTGATTCTTCCCTAGCTTCAAACTTTGCGAGTCTTCTTGACCAATGCCTAATCCACACATATTTAGGAATGAAATAAAATCCTACAATAGACCAACTATGGCTTCTCATAACCTCACTACCTTACAGTGAGAAACCAACCAAAGGATAACACTATCACACTCCTTACTGATCCATATTGCAATGACAATATCTCCACTACCTCTATGTAAGAATTTACATCACTCCTTGAATGATAGGAAAACACAAAAACCCTTGATTACATTGATTCAAAAGGTAAAGTGTACAATGTTGGAGAGTATGACATATTGGCATTTAAATTTGAGATAAATTCAATGTGTATTTGTTATCCTTGAATTCAGATGAGCTCAATTCATGGGATAACTCCTACAAAACTTGTCCATTTTGTAGCCTAAGCACTCTAAGAATGCAAAATGAGGTGAATTGCATTAGTCCTCATGAGTGATGCCCCAGTCTCGGAAAGTCATTATGAGTGTTACCCTTTTCATTTCGAAATTTTCCTTTTCGAGAAAGTTGTGAAAATTTAGTTTTTGGGAGTTAGAATGTTTTTAAATACTTGCAGGAGTATTGAATTTTAGTGCCCCTACAAGTCAAAATCAAAAAATCAAAAAAGGTTGCAAGATGGCTAATTTTTAGCAACCTTGCATTTTTGTCTTTCAAGTTTTAAATGCACAAGTGTTAAATTTTCCCGCCCCTACAAAACTAGCCTCATATGAGTTGCATTTATGAAGGGTTTTAATGACTTTCAAATCATTTTTTAATCATTATTTTCCTCATTTCATTTGTTGCTTACCATCCTCTATCCACTATGAGTTCATGTGAAGTACGTGAGTTTGTTTGTTTGTGGATTCAAGTAGATTTTTCATTGTTCCAGTTAGGGTTTCTCTATTTTTCTTGTTCGTGTGTGTTCATTTTTATTCTTGCATATTTGGTTTTTTTTTGTTTCTATTTTTTTGTGTATATATCCAGGGTTTTGTATCTAGGTATTATTGTAAGTATGGAAACTTTTAATCATTTTCTTTAAAAGGATTCAA
>VDFB02361196.1:0-10580 GCA_007258455.2 Sequoia sempervirens | reverse complement strand
CAAGGCATATGAACTGTTTAACAAAATGCCTAAAAGATGATGTCATCTCATGGAAAGTATGGTGTAGAATTTTGATGTGATAACAAGGAAAGCATGTTTTGTTATGTGTTTTTTATAGGTGCATTTTCTGGAAAACATTGATACATTGAAAATACAGAGTAACAGTCAGCAAATGATTGCCATTTCATTAGAGATAAAATATAGAAATCATCAAAAAATGTGTATTTAGCATTAGTATAAAAAATAGAAGAAATGGCACATCTATGTAGACTACAAATTCCTCATGACAATCAAAGGGTATAAGTGAAGGGCAGTATTTTTCTCGTGGAACAGTAAGCTAAGATGATTCTTGTCTCAATTATCACCCTCTCATGGAATCTCATTCGTATTATTATCTTGAATAACCTTATCATAATAAGGGAATTTTTGAAGAAAATGAGAGAGTACAGTATATAGAGTGCTAAAATATTGAAGAATAGTATGAAATATACATAAAGACAAATGAGAATTTAGATTTCCAATAACTCATTAACAACTTCAAGCACTTGTAAAACATAAAATACTCAAAAAAGAAACATGGCCACAGTCTATGAATAGGAAGGTTCTTTTCTTCCAGAATTCAAATGTGGAGATAACATGACAAACATAGGAGAATATAACAGAAATTTCTTTCCCTATGCAAAACCCTGTGGGTCACACGAAGAGATTTCCAGAAGAGACAAAATTTGTGGCATACAAAGCTGTAAACAATGAACAAAATACACAAAAACCCTTTTTACATGTTATTTTCCTGCTGAAATTCATAAAGGAGTGAGTGAAAAGCTTGGGTTTTATTGATCCTATAGCCGTTTTAACACTTTTAAAAGAATAAAAGCCGTGGTGAGTTTCAAATATTGAGCTATAGGAAAAAAAAAAAAATGCCCAGATGCCCTATAGGCCCACACCATGAAGGTAAATCTATGTAAAAGGATGAAAAGAGAGATGGATATACATAGGAGTGTCCATGCATATACAAAAGGCTTCAACAGAAGCAATAGAAATAGAAATCCAAACACAAAATATATAAAGCACAGAGGGTTTTCAAGCCTAGAGATTTCCTTGGCGGCCAATTAAGAGAATCACAAAAACAAAGTCATTGAAAGAAATAGAAATTTTATTGTGAGTGAAGGGCACGGGTATGACGTAACCCAAGTGGGTTCTTCCTTTCTGCCTGAGAACCCAAGTAAATATGGAGTAAGGGGTCGAACTAGTGTATGTGTTGGAGCACATAGAAATATCATGTATTCTTAAGTCAACATGAAAAATAATGGAGATCACGGGTTTTGATGACCCATTCACAAGTCTTAATACCTGCAAGGAAGAGTCTAGTCGCAGGTAGCATATGAAGAAAATTCATTTCTTTTGAAACCCATCTGGGGTTTGTTTCCAAAAACAAGAAGATATTCATGAGAACACATAGAGAAAAACTCTTGGATATTTTACGGAAGAAAATTTTGGCTAGTTTTATTTTCCACGACCATTCATATGGAGAAGCAAGTAATCTTCATAAGAAATATACATAGAAAATATGAAGGAAAATGCAATGATAATAGTTTCTTTGCTTACCCAACTGTCATTCCTTCATTCTTCAGGTATAGGAGCCAGTGTCATTTTTCTTTGACAGCTAAGCTGCTAGATAACACAGAGAAAGAAACAAATGAAAATGGGTAAGAAAACCCCATAATGTTGTGGCCTATAAGGCCCTAAATCATTAATCCAAGGGTTTATATTCAAAATTTATTTCAAAAAATGATTTACCTGCTTGTCAATATGGGGAATCAACATATTTTTGTAGAAAATGATTGTAAGGCGGATTCAAACTCCATAGGTGGGAACCCTAGCGGCGGTGTTAGCTTCTTCTTGAAGCTTCAAGTGAGAAATGAAATAAAGTTTCATTTTTTCTCTTGTTTTTACTTAGGGTTAAACCCCTATGTGGTGTGCGATGGAAGGGTATTTTATCTTTTTGTTTTAAAAATGCATTGCCAATTAATACCCCAAGGGTCAAAGACTTTATGTCTATGTATTGCTCATCCTTTTGTCTTGTAACTTAGGCTTGTGGTCATATTTTGACTTGATAAACCTTTTGCTTATGCATATCACTGAATACATGAGGTTCTTTATTTTTCATTATTCTATATTGTAAAATGCTTAATTCAAGTGATGCTTTATAAATCACTTCAATTAAGTCATTATTTTAAATGCAAATTAGAAAACATGTGGTCAAGTCATGGGAGTTATAGTTGCAAGCATGTTGGAGGGTATACAGGGTCGTTTGATTTCAGTTTGGAGACATGTACCCACATTTGTAGGGGCATTAATGAACTTTGTTGGAGGTATTGCAGGAATCTAAGAGTGGTTTTGTAGGCCTAGATGTTTGGCATGGAAAAATCCACTCTCCCCACATGTTGGAGGTTGTTTTATGAGGAATCTAATGCCTCATTTCTAGGCTTTTTTGGTGCATCCGACCCAAGGTAATTGCTTGCTCCTATTTTGGTGCAACTAATTGGGTTGTGTGATATATTAACTCTTGTAACACATTTTGAGGGGTTCAGATAATGCAATTTTTGGAGTTAGTGATTTTGGTAGTCCTTTCTCAGATTTTGAGCATACTTTGTAACTCATTTGGGGAGGATGAAATACAAACAGTGCCTTGGATTCTACTGATTTCAAGTTTTGCCTCCTTATTGTTGCAGTATTTGTGCATTATTAAATGATTGATCAAGCTACTTGTGAGGTATCTTAATCTCATGAAGTTTTGTCTCATGCTTTCATTTCTTTCTTTTTTTGCAAAAGTTAGTTTGTGCAGTTTACAAGTTGTGTTTAAGTTGCATGTACCTTTAGACTGTGAAATTTACTTTTCCTCTTTAAGGGTTAATGCATTCAAACCCTCTTGTGAAATATTTATGTATGAATTTACAAAAATAAGTTGTGCAGTTTAGCTATATCATTAGTAGCCAAGTGTATGAAAGTTTGAATCACCATAGTCCCCTTTTCAGTTTGGTGAATCACCTATCTTTTATTTTTTTAGTTTTTCTTTTCATTTTAAATATTATTTCTCCTTTTCCTCTATAAAAAAGTAATAGTTTTAGGTGATATCCAGTAAAGAACCAGCTTTCTCTGGAGGTCCTTTTCTGCCATAAGGTTACCCACAGCCTTAGAAAAGTTCCCATGTTACACATGATTAGCTGTGTCAAATTTTAGCAGGTACCAAATCATAGCGTTAACAGTTTTTGGCATGCCCGGTGGGACTGTCGAATCGGACAGTTCAGAAAAACATAAATAATTATTGGTTTTGATATGCTTCCAACATTTTCAAGCCTTTAAGAGGCAGATTTTTGCATATCTGGCGACTTCGACTATGAATAGAGTTAAAAACCAGTGTTGTTAAGCTTTACATGAAAAAGATTCAGACCAGGAGCTCAAAATATTTTGAATATTTACAATTGTCTTCGCCTAGAAGGTAGAGTAGGTCTGTTAAAAGAGTTTCTATCTCAAAAAAGGTTTAATCAACCCCACCAAGTTTTAGACCATCTTTTATGCTAGTTCAGTTGTAACTACAACTTCAATTCATGTTGTTTCGGCTCAGATTAATCAACCTCCAGCTATGCAAATGGCTAGAAATCATCCTTTTGTGTCATTCAATGGAGGCAATCCATTGAATTTGGCCCAATATGATGATATCCTTGTAGCAGCCTTGAAAAGCTTTCCATTTTTCACAGGAGAAGATCAAACAACTCCTATTGAACACATCAAATATGTAGCATCTCTCTATGAGGTTCATCATATAACCCGAGAAAATGTAGTTGTTAGATTACTTGCAGTCTCATTGAGAGGAAAGGCACTGTAGTTTTTTAGAGGTCTGTAAGTTGGGTCTATTGCAACTTGGGATGAATTAGGAGACAAGTTGCATAAGCAGTTTCAAGACAAGTCTGACCACTTATCACTGGTAGAATAGTTAACAACTATAAAGAGAGCTCCTCAAGAATAAATGGCATACTTTAATTTCAGATTTTAGAAAACTTGGGATAGAATCCCAGCTACTGTAAGGCCTTCTCCTGAGCATGCCTTCTTATACTATCTAAAATCCATAAACAATGAAATAGCAGTCATGACACAGTCAATGGGAGGAGTGTCTTTACCAGATGCATATGAGGTAGCAATCAGGGTAGAAAATTGCTTAATTCAGGCAAGTAAGATTTCTCCTAGGCCACCAATGCCTATCTTTCCTAAAATTCAACCTAGTATGCCTCTACAACTACCACCTTTTCCAATTGTACCAACATTATCAATTGTTGTTCCAGCTGTTGTAAGTCAAGAAAATGCTACTCCAAGCTCATCTCAGGAGCTACAAGAGATCAAAATTTTGCTTCAAACTTTTGGTAATAAGTTGGTAAGCTTAGAGAAGCAACAATCATATAACAAACCTTATCAATAGTAGAACCAGGCTGCAAATCAACCTTATCAAGGTCAGCAACAACAGTACCAAGGCAATAGGAAACAATACCAAGGTAACTACCAAGGTCCAAGACAAAATATTAACACAAGGCCTTTTCAAATATATAATCTTGCTCCTATTAGTGTAGCTAAGGACATTGTCCTTATTTAGAACAACTTGGTTGCAGATTACGAATGGTGTTATCCATGCAACCAGCCACATAATCAGTCCACATGCTCAAATGGAATTATAACACATGAATTAATGGTGCAGAGTGCTACAAGTTCACAATAGAACATACCCAATGATGGAGCTCCACAGCAGTAGGAACAACCTACAAGTGATGCTACTCTATTAAATTGGCAGGGTGAATAATTTTGTGGAGTATATAATGATGATTCTCCAATTGCAGCAAACACAAGAGCCAAGAAGAGGGCTTTCGAGCTTGATCATCAGTAATTCAATAAAGGAAAAGGAGTCACAGAACCATCTACATCACAAGTACCCTGTATTTTGCAAAGAAATACACAAGTTGCTGCCAAGGAGCAACCCCACTTGCAAATTGAACTTATTGCTGCAAAGATACAACAAAAGGTAAATTTTGCTGCACCTTTTAATATTGTTGAGAATATGAAAAAAATGAATATCACAATGTCTATGTGGGACTCTTTGGCAATCCCAGGCCAGAAAGAGTTGTTACAATCTGCCTTGACTAAAGAAGCAGTGACTAGTGAAGCTTCAGTTGATACAGTTAAGGTTGTGTTCACAAATGTACCCCATGACAATGATAAACAATAAAGCAAACAACCAAGTAAAGAGTCTGAAAAAGGTGTCAAATCTCCTCCTTTCTATGCAACCTTGATTGTAGGAGACAAATTAGTTCATAATTGTATGGTTGATAGTGGGGCTAGTAGTTCAGTCATGCTAAAAAAGATTGCAGACCAGTTAGGACTGAAATACCAGCCCCTTGAGAAAGGAGTACTTCAACTAGATGGTACAACAGTTAACATTGTTGGTGTTATCAAAGATTTGGATCTCACATTACATGCCTATCTAAATTTTTCAATTCCCCAAGATGTCTCCATCATTGATTTACCTCCATTCTTTTCCCTGTGTTTATCAAGGGACTTCACTGCAAAAATTAGAGGTTATTTGTCTTCTAATTGGTCTCATATGATTTTTAGGACCAGGTCTGGAGCAAAAGTGACAATAAAATCAGATTCATTGGCAAAGGATCACATTGAACCTTATGTGCCAAGTGTAGTTAATGCTAACTGTGTTGTTTTTTAAGATAGTGAGCTTGCTGCAGCTCAGGAGCTGCAAGCTAAGAGTATACCAGAAGTGCTACTAAATGAGTGGGAAAAAAAAATATAGTGGACAATCCAAATGAACTCATTCAGGAAGTTGGATTGGGTATTTATGTGTTGCATGAACCATAAACAAAGATGCCAAACCTTGAAAAGAAGGCATAACAACAATTACCACAACAAGATGAGCTATGGAAAATGTACTTTGATGGCTCGAGAAGTAGAAATGGAGCTGGTGGAGGTGCAATGTTGATATCTCGATGGGGTGATAGGTATTATGTTGCTTTCAGATTTTCCTTTTCCTGTTCTAACAATTCTACTGAGTATGAAGGACAGATATGGGGCTTAGAATGAGCAAGGAGAAGAGGAATCAATTGCTTGCAAGTGTTTGGAGACAACACATTGATTGTTAATCAGGTGAGAGGGTTAAATGTGACAAAGAATGATACTTTGAAATCTTATAAACATAGGGTATGGGATATGATAGAGGATTTCAATGCCTTTAATCTGATTTCAATCCCTAGGAGTCAAAATAAGTTGCCCAGGGGCCTAGTTACATTAGAATCCATTTTCAGTACTGATGACCAGCTGAAAAGGAACAAAACTAGCATTCAAATTAAAGAGGAGCATTACAAAGAGCTGGAGATCTTTAAAGGTAAGCTTCTTAAGATAGGAAAAATTTGTTCAGCTAAAGATAGGAAGGCTTTCATTGCTTTATGCCAAGAATTTCAAGACTTTTTTGCTTGGGATTACTCTGATTTGAAAAGATTTGAACCTAGAATTGCTCAGCACACAATAGAACTAGAACCCAATGCAAAGCCTATAAGGCAAAAGAAGAGACCTTTGAACCCCAATCTTGAACCTTTAATGATTAAAGAACTAAATAAGCTAGTTGAAGGGGGTATTATATTTCCAATTAAACTCACCTCCTAGGTTTCTAACCTGGTTCTGGTTAGAAAGAAAAATGGTGAGATAAGATTATGTGTAGATTTTAGAGATCTAAACAGAGCATCTCTAAAAGAGCATTACCCATTACCCTCCATGGAGAAAATCCTCCAAGTGGTGGCTAGTTCTGAGAGGTTTTCTCTGCTTGATGGGTATTCTGGTTATAACCAGGTATTGGTCAAAGAAGAGGGCCAATACAAGACTACCTTTACAACAAAATGGGGGACTATGGCCTACATAGAATGCCTTTCAGCCTGTCCAACGCTAGAGCCACTTTTCAAAGGGCTATGGACATGTATTTTCAAGGTTTAATCAATAAAATTGGGCTCATATATCTAGATGATGTAACAATATTCTCAAAAAATGTTGATGAACATCTGCTACATTTAAAACAAGTATTTGAAAGATGTAGGGAATATGGAATATCCCTCAATCCCAAGAAAAGTATCTTTGTTGTTCATGAGGGTAAGTTGTTAGGACACATAGTGTCGAAGTAGGGAATTACTATTGACCCTGAGAGAATCAAAGCCATATTAGAACTACCTTTACCCAATCAAAAGAAAGGGCTGCAAAGTTTCTTGTGAAGGATTAATTTTTTAAGAAGGTTTATACCTAATGTTACAAACCTTTTACAACCTTTGACTGCTATGTTAAGAAAGAATGTAGTTTTCAGCTGGACTAGAGAAGCTAAACACAATTTTGAAGCCATTAAAGAGGCTTTAGCATTAGTTCCCACACTGGTAAATCTAGATTTCTCAAAATAATTTATTTTTTATGCATTTGGCAGTATAGATTATGTTTATGCAATGCTTGTACAAAAAAATGATGAAGGCTTAGAGCAGCCCATTGCCTTTTTCAGCCAAGGTTTGGAAGATTATGAGAAAAGATATTCATTTGTAGAGAAACATGTTCTTGCTGTCATAACAAGCTTGAAAAAAGTTAACCCATTGATTTCCAACAATAAGATTCATTTAATGGTATCGCATCCAAGTGTGAAACAGTTCTTGTTGAGTAAGGATCTCAATGAAAAGAGAGCTGGATGGATCCCTAAATTCATGGAGTTTGATGTGGATATCAAGATCACAAAGCTAGTAAGGGGCAAGGGACTCTGTGAGTAGCTTGCTTCAACACCAGAAAGTGAAGAGAAAACATAAACATAGGTTGTTTTAGTCACTGATAATCAGGATCAGAATGTCGCACCTGCATTAGCAACAAGCTGGGTTCAGGATATGACCCATATTCTATAGACTGGTGAATGTCCACTAGGTTTAGATAGAGCTAAAAGAAGATATTTCAGGTTGCAGTCAATTCCATATGTATTGATTGATAAAATTCTTTTCAGGAAAAATTCAAATGGTGTTTTATTAAGGTGTATTGACACTGATCAAATAGACACAATACTTCATGAATTCCATGATGGAACTTCAGGAGGTCACTTTGCTCCAAGAACAACAACCTGGAAAATAATGAGAGTCAGTTATTACTGGCCAAGCTTATTTAAGGATGCCCATGCTTGGGAAAAGAAATGTGTAAAATATGCTCTTTTTACAGGAAAAGAAAGTCTACCAGCTTTGCCTCTGTAGCCAATTTAGGTTGAACAACCCTTCATGAGATAGGGAATTGACTTTATTGGGCCAATAAATCCACCCTCTAGTGCTGGTCATAAGTGGGTAATTACAACGAATAATTATTTTACACGTTCGACAGAAGCAATAGCTTTGAAAGAAGCTAATGAGTATTCTATTTTGAGCTTTTATGAGGACATAGTAACCAGGTTTGGAGTTCCTGATTCCATCATCTCAGATAATTCTCATACATTTGTGGGATTAAGAGTTACAGATTGGGCTATAAGACATGGAATCCATCTAAATACCTCCTCAAATTATTACCCTCAGGGTAATGGTTTAGCTAAAAGCACAAATAAGAACCTGATCAAAATCATTAAACGAATAATGGAGGATAATCAGAGAGCTTGGAACACCAAGCTAAAATCTTCCTTATGGGAAGATAGGATAACTCCCAAAAGGTCTATTGGAAATTCTCCATATGTTCTGGTTTATGGCAAGGAAGCCAGATTACCTTTGTTTGTAGAGCTTCCAGCTCTTGACATTATACATCAGCTAGAAATGTTTAAAGAACAATATCCATTAGCAGTCAGATATGCTCAGCTCATGGAGCTGGAAGAGACAATAAGTAAAGCTATGAAGTCTTTGGAGTATCATCAACTCCAAACTAAAAGAGTTTTTGATAAAACAGAAATTTCCAGAGTTTTCAGAGAAGGTGATGTTGTACTCAAATGGGATGAGTTGAAAAGTAGGCCAGGAAATCATACAAAGTTTGATAGCTTCTAGAGTGGCCTATTTGTTATCATAGAGTGCAAGGAGAATAATGCGTTCTAGTTTTCCAAGATAGATGGAGAGATTCTTCCTATCCCAGTCAATGGGATACACCTCAAGCATTGCTTTGAGGTTTGATCTATACCACTTCTGTTAGTTTAGAAGTTTTTGTTTTCAATAAGTGTTGATGCACCTTAGTTTATTTGTTGTTTTCAGATTCCCTAAGTGCTTCTTAAAATAGTTAGATAGTTTTTTTTTCTATAAGTTTGGCTTTCAATAAGTTCCAAGGTGTTTTGAGTCATCTTCATTGAGTTACAACATTGAGTCAAGTTATTTTCAGATCTATTTTGGGTTTCTAAGTGACCCCGTTCCCAATGAATAGTCTAGGTAGTTGGTCTTAATGTTTAGCAGGAAAACATATCACAGATGTCACCATAAATGTTACTCATTTTGTTATTTTCTCAAGATTGACTGAGTTTAGAATGTTTGCAAAGTGAAATTGAAGTGCATTTCTTATCTATCTTCCCTATATTGCATTCAATTGTATAAACATAAAAATCAAAGAGATTACAAGTTTTAGTAACAAATTATTGCATTTATACAAGTGCATACAATATGGAAAATATTTGTAAAAAATCTTTCTAAAAGTAATCTTTATTGATACAAAAGTACATATTTGCCTCACACAAGCCATGAGACTTAACTTGTCCAATGGAATTGAAGCACAATTTATACATTGATGGATTAAGAGGAAATAATGCACATATAGGGGAAGAGGCCAGTCATTGCCTGATGACTGGCTTTGAGTCTGTTGATTTGTCCTGTCTCCTGCTTTGAGCTGTCTCACATCCTTTGTAGCTCCCTGCTCCCAACCCCTACATTTGGAAATTGCAATGATTTTAGAGTAGTTCTCTAAGCAATGAAGTTCTCTAACACTACATGTACATGCACCCATGAAGGTATAAACTGCCCCTCAAATACATTAAACAAACACATAAACTGTACATGTCCAAAGAAAGAAGCAAGATCATCAAGCCCTTCAGGCATATGCACATATTTTTTCTAACTTGTTTGCTTCATGTGCATCTATAGGTGTAATCATTTCTTTGTTTTATTCATCTTAATTCAACATGTGGGGTAAAATGAGGCTCCTACAAGAGTTGAGCCCAACATGCTAGGAAATGAGATATTTAGGGTGGTTCTTTACTTATACCTTGTTTTTGATATGCATATGAGAAATACTAAGTATGTGTCACAATTATGCTTTTGCTACCTCATCATACAATTTTTTCCTAGCATTTGTTGCCTTTCCTCTAGAGATTCCCAATCTGGCATTTTAGTGCCCACAAGAAGGAAATATCTCTAAAGAAAAGGGTAGCAAATGCATAAATAAATTGTATCACCTTTAAATGTTAGCATAATTCCCAAATGAGGTGATGTACCTAGAAGTCAAGTATTTTGTATTAGAGATACATAATGGATAACCGGCTGAGCAGTATGTGATAATAGTAGATGTTT
>VDFB02361195.1:0-21772 GCA_007258455.2 Sequoia sempervirens | reverse complement strand
CATAGATGTACGATGATCCAATTATATGATTCTTCTTATTGATCCAAATAAGACTTCCAAGTTATTGTGACTTATTTAAAGGGATTTAATCCTTACTTGAAGGAACCAATTAAAATAAATCACGCAATGAAAAAAAGTGTGTATCGATAAATTAAACATATAATTGATATACGTAATTTGAATAACAAGGAAATATTAAACTGAAGACAATCATACAATCATACATAGTATTATCAACAAATAATTGAGACCAAAATTCAAGCACCAGATTAAATCTTCTTCTCCATTGATTGCTTCAAATAGATATTACAATATAACAAAATTCTCCTCATATATGTTTCTATAAATACCTATGATGATGATATCAAAATTCAGTCTTGGTTTATCTTTTATTAGAGAAGTAACAAGCCTCAGACCATTACAAAATATGACATCTTTTCAAAAATCATGCCTCTTCGTATAAACTAAACATTAGTTTTTGTTAAAACATAATTAAAAGAAGACAAATAAAGTAAACAATATTGATTGGAAGCTTGCAACACTTGCAATACACTTGTAGGTCCATTAATCAACATAGGGGACCCATGATCATCCTAATCTGGCAAAGTCCCCATCTCCATGATAGAGTGTTTGAAGGCTCGGTTCTTCCACTGCAACATCTTCAAGGCCCTATTCTTTTGGAGGAGCCAAATACTTTTTCTCCCATTGGTATACTATGTAGTCATGAGGCCATTTTCATTCTTGAATCTTTGATATATTTGTTAGGTGATTCCTCCATCTGTCGAGTAACCTTCTACCATCTATAATGAATTTAGAATATCCAATATCAAAGGCTATTATTCCATCCATGATCAAATTGAGGCCGTGGAAATTAAATTCACCATCCTTTTGTACATGAGCAATGTAATCAAGAACAATTTTTCGAAATTTTTGTCTCCATTCACTGAGGTTTTTCAATTGGTCATCATCCTTTAATATGCTTGGCACATGTTGGCTCTTTTAAATTCTAACCAGATCTTCAAGGAAACCTATGGATTTCCCAAACCCAATAGTTAGCAACCTAAAAGGGGTTGGCCAATGAACGAGATAAAGTAATCTAAGTTTCCTCCTGCACTTCGGGCTCTATAAAACCCGAGAGGGTGATCCCACAATGTATTTATAACATGATTCCTTCACAAGAATTCCATATACATTGCATATTAAGCAGATATATTCTCATTAGGGACTAAATAGATGAAATCCTTCAAGAAATTGGCATTTCCTTGAAATAATTTAAACATCTATAGCTGAGAATATCAAATAGTACCAAACCTTAGCAAAGGTAGATCAATTGAACGTATAATTATGAGATTTGATCTAAAATTGAAATACTAGAAGTGAGAAAAGTGTATGTAACAATCAAGACTAGTGCCATATCCACGGGTTAGGATTTATAATGTAATAAATTGAACTACAAGGAAGATTTAATCCTGAACATCCATAATCTTTGCAATTGCCTTACAATTTACACATTAACACCCAAAATCCTATGACTACTTACCAAATCCACATGACACAAGCATGAATCTATGACTTAACCAAAGCATTTAACTCATCCATTAGATCAGAGTAACAATTAACTCATATATCAAAGTGGAAAACAAATGATAATTAATGAAAAAATCCTTGATCCAAATCCATTAATAACTCATGCAGAATATCAAAATGGAGAGACAACAAGATTGACAGATTAGCATTTCTATTCAGGTATGTTCAGAAACCACATAATTGACCAAACTCACTACTCCTACTCAAAAATCTAAGATATGGACTGCATATGAATTCTTTTTGTTCTTGATTAGTACAATTCTGATCTAGACTTCAACAGAAGACCCCTACCAAATAGCCTTGAATTCCCTTTTATACATTAAGGAGCAAACAAGCTTCAGTCTATTGGCTAATTACATTTCATTTGCCCTGCATTTCAAAAATATTTCAATTTCATTTACACTTATTTGCAATGGAAATTTTCCACCAAATTGTTCTTCCTTTTCCTGGGAAAACAAAACTCCATCTATAAAATTAATTACCTTGCTGCATATTTCACCTGTAGAAGTATTTTACTCTTCAACTCTCCACTTTACCCAGTTTACCCTGCAGCGTGAAAATAGCTCCTCTCGTGAAAACCTCATTCTTCCCTCATTTTCCTATGCACTTTATAATATTCATCTCCAAAATTTAACTTTACTCTTTTCCAGGAAAAAATAAAATATTTCACCCTACGCACTCCTTTTATTTCTCTTTTACTTCACATCTTAAAATATTTTTGGAAGTGAGTTGTAGAGGGAATTTTTGTGACCTATGTCAGTTTAAGCGAAGTGAGGATTTGGATCTATCGAATGGATTCTTAGGATATGCCAGGATTGGTGTAGACAAAAATTAGTCCTAGTTTTGGTCGTGCACAAGTTGGATGCAACATTGAGTCATAACTTTGTTGAAACTATGTATGATGGTGTATGGAGATTTTTTTTTAAAAGAAGCTTATTGAACAAGGTTGTGTTACGAATAAGGATGTTGCAAATTGCTTAGTGTTGCATTGGTGAAAATTTCTACAGTAAAGTTGGTCCCATGGATCGATCTACTCATTGAGATATAAAAATTATAGTATAACAAGTAGAGAGCTTGAAGGTACATTGCTTCATGAGTGGAACTTGGTGAAGGATTAGTCTCGGGCTCTACTTCAGATAGCTTGGATGGAATTCGAGTTGGATGGTTCTTTAACGGACTCATTTGAAGTGAGCCATGAAATTGACTCTTGTGTGTGGTGACATAGTGCTAGTTTTGGAAACTGAGTATAATCACAATGGTTAAGAAATGGACATGAGAAGGGGGAGGTTTCTCTACAAGATGGACTTGGAGTTCCACTATGCTAGCATCAAGGGCGTCGCTTAATTTGAGTGGGAGAGAATGTAAGGGGATATGTTCCTCTAAAATATCCTCCATGCGGTTGAGTTTGACATGATCTGGAATGCTTGTGATCCTTGTCCCACAAAATGAGTTGGGTGCACAAAGACCCAGTCAACTCGGAGTGAGTTGTTCACGCAACTCAAGTTGTGTGATCTAATTTTCCTTGTTGGTTGCATGTTCCAATTATATAGTTGGTTACGTGTTCCATTTTGCATTGAGGTGTGGCGATTCTGTGATTTGTGGCTCAAAGGATGTGTTCCAAGTTCAGTGCGTGGTGGATGTAGGAAATGGTCTTCCCTTGGAATACTCAATTCCTTGCACCACGTAGTGCTCTTGGTTGATCTTTGTTCCCTTATTCCCAACATTGTCCCTCCTGAAGCACTCTTCATAGTATTCTAGGAACTCTATAAGAGGGATGCGCTATTCAGTCCAAGTAGGACACAGTAGGACATGAAAGACACAATGAACACACACATTGTGAAGGAAAGCATGATTGTGGATTACTTAGTCTGGGATTACTTAGTATGGGATTACTTAGTTTGAGTTAGAAAAGCATGAATGAAGCTTAGTTGTGATCTAGTGCCGAGGAAGTTGCATGATTGCATGGGTGCAAGTCCAATGCAATGGTGCAACCAAAGATAGTAATCCCGGTTAATACTTATGCATGGTTGGGAATGATCTTATGAAAGTATAAAATTCTGAATGGCATCAATGTGGCATGAGCCGAGAGGTACTCAAAGTCTGATGTCTCGAGAAGTGACTTCTAAGGTTTGGAATTTTGAGAAGTGGCTTCTAAGATATCATATCCTAGGGAATGAATTCTTAGTGCGTCCATGATTCCTGAGTGCGGATCGAGATGATAGTGGATCACAGTCTTGTTAAGTTCTGGGTTCTTTGGGTATGGGATTCCTCATTGTACAGACTCAACATGACATGGTGAAGCTAAGCATAATCTCAATGCTCGAGAGTTGGGCTTGAGATCAAGTTCTAGGGTGCCATATTCTAAAAAAATGCACAATATGGGTTTTGTTGTACTATGTCCTCTAGGTGAGGTTAAGTTGGGTATGCCAACTTGAATGTTGTTGTTGGGTACTCTCTTGGAGAGATGCATTATGATATTCTGAGGCATGCTCTTGGTGAGTATGTTATGTAATCTAGGATTGCATTGAGCGTGCAAGGCACGACTCTATAATTCCAAGTTGCAGCAGAGCTGGGTGTTCCAACTCGAGGATCAATGAACCTATGTTAGTTGCATTGGATTGTGACTTGGTCTAGGAATAAAAGGTTTGGGATCTTGTTGGGAGAGACCGAGCTCTTTGGAAGAGCTATGCATTGGAGTAGTGCACACATTTGGGATGGGGATGCACTTTTTCTTAGCATTGTGTTGTGACGAAGTTGTAAGAAGACATTTCGTGCACTAAGGCGAGTCGAGGCAAGGTGAGCTAATTTCAGAACTATGCAAGGCTTTGAACTGCAATGGTTGTGGGTACGTAGGCAGTTTCCTAGTAATGGATTTCCTTAAGACTTCAAGTATGGTGCAAGCAGGGTTCTTGTTCTCCTGGGGTCGAGGACGAGTCAAGCAACTATTTCGCGTCAACAATTGTGAGCATTGCTTCATACTATGAATACTTCATCATATTTTGGGGAGAAGGCATAGTCTGTGATGTGAGTTCCTCGCGACCTCATGGGGCGAGTTGAGCTGCATTGGCAATGTCGCACGGGTGAAAACTCTGACCCTGTGACAGTTATATATATATACTATATTTTACTATATATATTATTATATATTATTAGATATATCATATTATAATATAATATATTGTATTATAATATAATATATTGTATTATAATATAATATATATTATATTATATTATAATCTATTATATAAAATAGGGTAAGAAAAAATGACTCTCGACCTCTCTTTTTTATTTAACACGTAGGAAACAGATACCCATTTAAAATGGATATATGTTTTGAAATAGATATATGTTATGTTTTAGACTATTTTTAAAAAATTGGTTAGGTTTGCCCCGAGCTTCAATATAAGGGATGGGATGGACTGACGTATTTAATCAGAGGTAGTTTATATTTATAATATATATATATAATATTATAATATTATATTATATTATAATATGATATTATATAATAATATATATTATATAATAATATATATTATATTATAATATAATAATATATATTATATTATAATATGATATTATATATTATAATATAATATATATTATAGTATAATATATATTATAGTATAATATGATATTATACAATATAATATATATTATTTTATATTAATATTATAATATCCCTGTAGCACCCTCCATTTTTTGTTCTTTTGATTGAACAGTGTTCTTTGTTATGCTTTGTTTCTATTAATACTTTGAATATGGTACTTGGTTACTATTTGATCGCTAACTATAAAGCGATGCGAATGTTATATTTTGATATTATCATTATGGCATGCTTTGGATTAGCTTAGCAGATATTTGAATTAATGATGCTTTATGCTTTTGATTATATTATTGATGTTAGATTCGTTAGTTAGTAATATTGTATTGGTGAAGGGGACGGGATTGCACCATTCGCTTGCGAGCACCCTGCGATTCCACGATTTCCTCTTCACTGTGTGTTTTATTATGTTATATATATGCATGTTTGATATACTCTTTGTTCACAAGTTGACAAGTACAGGACATCGACTCCACCTGGTTTCACAGGTTTGAGCATGTCCATTGGCAAACGGTATTCGATTGGGAGATAGTAGCTAGGTTTTCCGTGCCAAGTCATCACCCTGGTAATAGTGTGTCGTCGGGTTGTAGATGAGTTTAGTTGTTATTGTTGTCACATGAAGTTGCACCCTTGTTGAACCTGATGTTCACCACCTCAGTGAAACATGGGAAGACCTCTAAAGATGTGGGTTTCTTGTAAGCAGAGGTCAACCTTCGGAGAAGGCTGGCTTCCTTTGGGTATCACCTAAACTAATGATCTTGTAAAGGGAAGAGGGAGAAGAAGTACATAAAAATGGAACTAAATTGTGGTGATACACCGAGTTGATAAGAAATCATGAAATGAAACAAGAAGAAAATGCACTGGGAAACTTAATTGCTACTGTTTCACATCCTCAAAACAACTTCTTTTAAACTTATGCATCATTCTTAACAGGTTTGATCTACATACACATCTTAGGAAGGAAAGATAAATTTCACAGCTTTAAGGTATGAATGTAGACTTATAAAACACAGTTAAACACTTGCATAATCAAAAGAAAGATATAGAAATGAGAGCAGTACAAACATGAACACTAGCTTCCAAGGTAAACTCTGTGTTGTATTCCATATTCCAGTTGAGTTACAAAAACATACATTTAGTCGAGAAAGGATTGATAAAAATCACTAACTCTTTCAAATGCACGATCTGAACTATATACAAAAAGGAAAAAAATGCCTTATATATCAAACTGTGTCGGCCCCTTAGGGCTCACAAAATATCAATCTTCGGGATAGATTTTATTTAGATCTTTTGATTGAAATTAATGCAGAACCCTACATGTCCATGTCAGTGAAGAGTCATTTCCCAGAGAAGCCCTCTTCAGATATTTCACAGCTATCGCATTCACTTCCTGGCATTGTGTCCAGTTTGAACCTCTCCGCTGAGTGCTTTGAATGCTTTGAGCTCAGAACAGATCTGTGTCGATTCACATCCTGTTGATCCTTTTTTGCTGGTCAAACTACCACGCTCGCCCTTAGCTCCCTCTGGTTGGCTGGCCATATGCCACATAAGACTGTTGACAATCAAAGGCTTGCTTTGATCATAATCGCATCTCGGCGAGACACTGAAAGTGTCTCACCGATGTGATTATCCCCTTTGAAACTATCAGCACAACATGTGATAGTCAATGAGAGTTCCTATTGAGCTCGCAAAGTCATACCGATATCACTGAAGCCATCGGCAAGACACAATTCTGTCACTGAGACATCATGACGAAATCCCTATTCCTTAGCGAAGGCATCTGCTTCGGGAAGACCCTCTGCATTCGGCGAGACCTTGTGGCGAAGCCTCCAACTATTGGCGAGCTCAGCTTTCTTTCAGCAAGACCTTGTCGAGTCGGCAAAACATCCTGTCGAGGCCTCTCTTCTTCGCCGATGCCGCCTCCTTCATGTATCGGCAAGACAACCATTTATCGCCAAGAGGTCACGATGGGCTTAATGAGTCATGTCGAGGTCCCTTTCCATCACTGAGACATACCAAGTCAGGAAGACATCCTACCGAATGTAAGACCTCCTTTATGAGTCTCCCCGAACGCATTTTACTCTGCCAAGCTCCAGATCTCCTTCGATGTGACTCCCATCGGTCGGGAAGACTTCATGGCGAGATCACTTTTCTCTTAGTGAGCTTCTTTTCATGTCGCTGAGACCTTGGCCTGTCGGCCAGACCCTTTGCCGAGCACACTACGGTCTCCCCGAACTCACATCTTTCAGCCAGACTACTTGTTTGTCGTCGGGACTCACACCGAACTCCTCCATTCTGCTTGAGCTCTCCTCTGTACTGTCGACGAGACATCACCAAGTTGGGGAGACCTCCTATCGAATTCATAAGATTATGCTGAAGCCACCCACTTTGGCAAGACTTTGGACCATCGCCAGGACCCCATGGCGAAATCCCCAACTCCTAGCGAGACCGGATGCTTCCTTGGCGGGACCCCCACTTGTTTACTTCAGTCATCAAGACCCCTTGGTCGGGGAGACATCCTTTCGTCGGCAAGAGGTTGTGCCGAAGGCACCTTGATTTGGCGAGGCCTTCATTTCATTTCACTTTGGAAAGAGACAAAGGTTTCACCAAGACATTATGGCGAAACTACTTCCTTTGGCCGAGATCACCTTCGTTCGCCGAGACATGGCCATGTCGGCAAGATCTTGTGGCGAGGGGACCAACCTTCACCGAGAGCCCATTCTTCTTGTCGGGGAGACATCTGCTGAGCTCATTTCGTTGTCGCCAAAACATTCCCAAGTCATCGAGACTTCTTAGCGAGCTCAAAGACTTACCCCGAAGTGTCCATCTGTCACAAAGAGTTATACCGAAGACATCAACACCATCGGCGAGACATTCCATTCTCGCTAAGACTTCTCTCTGAGACTATTTGTTACCTCAAAAAAATGCAGTCGGTGTGAATTTCTCACGTCGGTAAGACTTCTTACCGATAGTATTTCTTCCGGCGAGAGTTTCCCCGATGACTTGACACCATCTGCTGTCAACGAGACTTTAACTCTTCGTTGGGACTTCTCACTGAGTGCTATAGGTTATCCTGAAGCCCGTGGTTGCCATGAGTCTCCCCGAATGACGATTGAATGGCCAATCGGCCAAAGAATTCCACGCGATAAGAGGTCATACTAAACCCTTCTTGTCACAGCGATAGGCTCTACAGTGAAAGCGCTCGGCAAGACAGAAACTAGGTCACAACGACCTGTTCAAAACAAAATGTATCAAAGCTGCTAGTCGGCCAGACAGTGAAGATGTCATACCAACTTGGCTCTAATGGAGGCTTGAGCCTGTGATTATTGAGGCATATTTCCAACAAAGCAGGCTTCCCAACTGAGCTCCCTGTGAAATGTCATCAGATGCATGAACTAACCCTCAATGGAAATATCCCATTTGGCCTTTATGAACACCTGCAACATAGATGTATGCTTGATGGAGCCTGAAGGGTAAAAATTAGGTAACAGTTATAATGTTGTCCATTTCACCTTGGTTATTAGTTAATTTCAAGTTATAAAGGTAAATAAATGGCTTATGTAGTTAAGTTGTTGATTAAATAAATTTGGTTATAATGTTAGAAATGTTATTTAATTTATTAATTAATTTAATTTAATTAATAAAATAATTTAATCTTGAATTAGATTTATTTTATTGATTAATTAAATTAATTGTGTTGAATTGAAGTAAGTTATTCATTTTGGAATTAATAGATATTTTGATTGAAATTGGAAAAATGAAAATATGTTTTAATTTGCAATTTTTTTTTAAATTAGATGTAAAAGAAATTCAAGATATTTCATATTCTATTTTTGAAAATTTATGAGGGTGGTTGGATAGATATTTCATTTTTTTATTTTTTTTCTATTATTGGGATTTTGATAGAGTTTTTTTTGGAGGAGAATGAAAAATTGAAAAATAAGGGAGGAAAGGAATTTCTGGTTTGTTTTTGATTTGGAGAAGCAAATTGGATTTCTTGGAGGAGTTGGAATCAGAAGAAGAATTTAGAGCACCATTGATAACCTTTCAAGCTTTTGGAAAAACCAAGTTTTCTTTCTATTAATTTAGTTCTCATTTTGAAAGGTTTCACAATTTTTATTACGCTGTTGAAAATATTTAAACTCTGTTTGATTTGCAAGAAAAACCTATGTTCAAATCTTGTTTCAAAACTTTGAAACCTCAATTTAGAAATGAACTTCTTCAAAAAAAACTGCATTATGGTTGTAAATAACTCTTTTTTAGAATTTATTTGCTTAACTAAACTGTTATTTTTGTTAAATTTAGGAAATATATATATATTATCTATTTAAAAAATTCATATATATATATATATATATATATATATATATATATATATATATATATATATATATATATATATATATATATATATATATATATATATATATATATATATATATATATATGTATTATGTATTTGTGATTTTTTTTATGGGAAATAAAACCTATTTGGAAATGAAGAAAAAATTAGATTTTGAAAAAACTGCAGGTTTCATGTTTTGGAAATTTTTTATAATTTTTTTTTTTTACCCCACACGGCCACCCGCAGGTGGGATGGAGACTGACATGTTAAACACGGCCACATGTACGGTGGGTGGGTTCGACTATGGTTAACCACTGACCCGGCACTTACGGTGAGGTGGGTTTGCATTTGTGGTTAACCTGACCACACCCTAACTCCCATGGATTGATTGTGTAAAACGCTCAAGCAGCTCTAAACTTGCGTCGCTAATACAAATCGCTCTATTTATTGCACGACTTTTTTCACAAAAATATATATATACAATAAAATATATTTTTAATATTTAATATTATATATATATGTATAATATTAAAATATTAATATATATAAATCATTAAAATATATATTTTATATTTTATATTATATGTATATAATATTAAAATATTAATATATATTAATAATAAAATATATAAATAATATATATGTATATATATATATATAATATGAGGTTATATTATATGTATATATGTATGTATATACATATATATAGTTGAGATATATTAAAATATTGATTTAAATGATGGAATGATTTAAATATAATTGTGAAATTTTAAATTAATGTATAATAGTCAAATTAATGGATTGATTTAAAATATATATATATATATTTTGATGGGAGAGTATTCTTTTTTTTAAATAATATGTTTATTAAGATGAGTTAATTGTTTTTAAAATGATTATGTTGAGAAGAAGAAACAGTTATTTATTTTAAGAAAGCGATATATGAACCATAGAAGTAAATGTTTATTATTATTTAAGAGCAATTAGGGAATTACATATCTGGTTAAATTTTATCCTTTGTCTGAAAGAGACATAATTTAATTAGTTTTATTGCGGAAGTAAACTATTGAATTTTATTAAAGGAAGTGGATTTAGGGAATCCAAAGTAGATTTAGTTCTTGTTAAATTGCTCTTTTAAATGTGATTTCTTCTGCTATCGCTTTGGGGGAAATTGATTAGAAGGGTTGTTAAGTCTTCCAGATGGGGTTTTCATTTAATTATGTGGGTTGTCGTAATATGTTAGTCAACCTTTGGATTGCCTTTGGTAGTGCGTCTAAATGTATCCAGTTAGATACCCGGTTATCACGAACAAGATGTGTTGAATTTATGTCGTGGATAGGGATTTAATATCCTTAGGTCGCACTTGTGTACCCTTGGATTGTGGAGTTATTCCACGTGTTGTCTTAGAGGAGTGGCTTGAAATGAGGGCCGACACACAAAGTGGTGCCAGGGTAACTCATTGTAAGTTAGTTAATCCAGTGATAACGTAAATAAACTGATTAGAGGAATAGGTAGTATCAAACACTTAATAAGATTAATTTTTCCTCGCTCATGGACACAAGGGTTTGTATAGACTTGGGATGGGACGAGAAGGCCTGGAATGGCAAGATCGTTATCTTGTCTTTACGAGAGATAACTAATTCCGCATTGGTTTGCATGAGGGGCCGAGAGTCGTTAGAGGTTACCAAGATATCCTGAGATGGGGGCTGGGACCTAGGAATACTTACTTGGATAACCCATGTAACATTGTGATGACACTTCTCCTAAGTCAGCAGCATGTTTGTATGAGTGATGTAATTGATTATTTAACTCTGGAAGCATTGTAACCATTGTGTTAAGTGATGTTGTATTTGTATTTGATTCAGTTTAGTTATGTTTTAGCCTGTGTCTAGAGGTAGATTGTCTTGTCTAGGAATCCATGTTACTATCTCCTAGCATGGGGGGTGGACCTTCATGTATCACTTGGTTGGGTGGAACGTGCACCGTACTTCGTTGGGTTTTCTTCTTGTTCGCGTGGACGAGATTTCCAGTTGGAGAGCTCGTAGGATCCAGTTACTTTTCAAGTTTCATTCATTTCAATTGAATCTTGTAATTTATTACCCCTAATTTGTTATCAAGGTGGAAGATGTAATATGTAACCATGCATATTGGATTTACCTCATTCGGGGAATGAGAGTTGTATTCTTATTGTTAAATTATTGTTATGTGAAATCATGTGGTATCTCTTATTCTTTGATGTAATTTATCATGTATATGGAATGTATGTGTTCTTAATTTCTTAAGTAATAATTAAATGTTGTAGTTTCAATTCATTTTTTTGTATTGTTTGGGTTTTAAAAGTAATCTCGGTCCTCATAACCTTAGAGGTTGTTGGCAATGGGTAGTGAACATGTTAATTTACTTAAACAAAAAAAAATTGTACATTTGGTAATTGTTGCAACTTCATCTAGTTGTGTGGTGGGCGTTACACATGGTATTAGAGCCCGGGTTTAAACATTGGGTACTATGGGATTATGATGAACCCATTAAGCTTTTAGTTGTGTACCCTGCCTAATACCTTGATGTGTCTGTGCAGGATTATGCCTCACAGATGCAGAAGAGGTAGAGGGCATGGACATGGCCATGTAGGCGGTCGTGATGGGAGTCAACATGACTCTCCTCCTCATGTTCCACTTATTCCAGATCAAGAAGAACATCAGGCATCGAAAAATGCCCTAGGGAGTAGTGATCAACAGCATAATCCTCCAGGGATTGAGGCTATGTGTAGAGCACTTGAGGAGGCATTAGTGCTCCTTGGTCATAGGCATGCCAAGGTTTAGGGTAATCTTGGTGAGAGGGAAGTTCCACCTCAGTCAAAGATGCATATGAGAGATCTACTCAGGGCACATCCACCACTGTATGATGGAGTAGGCACTGGGTTAGAGGTTGAGACTTGGCTTATAGACCTTGATAGGTGTTTTCTGGCGTATCTCGTGATTCATATTATCAGATTCGTATAACCTCAGGCTCAAACAATTTGTAGGGATAGGAGACAATGAGGGGATGTTGGTTCACCACTTTGTCAGGGGCTTAAACGCCCGTCTTAGTGGAGGTGTGAGGGTTTCCGAACCCAAAACCATGGAGAAAATAGTGGAGAAAGCACGTCTAGTAGAGGAGAATCTGGCCATGGCATTGGGAGACCACATGGGTGTTCAAATAGGCAGCAGTTCAGCAGCAGGATCTAGTGCTCGAGGAGGTCAGCCTCAAGGAGGTGCACCTCCCAAGGCTTATCAGGGACCTTCGCAGAGTGGTCAGCAGCAACAGTAGGTTTCTCAGGGGAAACGTAAAGGTTTCCAACAGAGGTAGGGAGACAGGAATTGGAGGCGTATGAAACGCTTCAAGTTTGAGTAGCTAGCACAGAGTTCTCAGTCCACTTTCAGGGGTAGTGCGTAGCAGTCTAGCGCACCACCTGGAGGCAGGGGCTATGGCAGAGGTATTGGATGTTTTGCATGTGGCCAGCAGGGTCATATAGCTAGAATGTGTCCCAACAGGGGCACATCTGGTTTTTCTCAGGGACCAGTGGCATCTGAGCGATAGTTGGAGATGCAGGAAAAGGGCATCATGTTTTTCAACGATTGATAATAGTCAGGAAAAGCATCAGAGTACTATCATTGAGACATATGGTATGTTGTTGGGTAACCTAGTTACCATTTTATTTTATTTTGGAGTGTCAGACTTCATTTCTTCTTCTGTCGTGATGTGATGTAGACTGGCTGCGGTAAGGCAAGTCGATAGGTGGTAGGTTGAGTTAGCCTTGGGTGCGAGAGTTGCATCCCATTCCCTTGTACCAGAGTGTAGATTGGAGGTTGGACCTCTCCATACTACAATGGACCTCTGAGTTATTCCATTGGGTTCTTATGACGTCATAGGGATGGATTGGTTAGAGGCGCATAGTGTGGTCATAGATTATCGACGTAAGTCAATTCGATGCATTGAGGCATCTGGAAGAGAACTAGAGATAGTGAGAGTTTAGAGGTTGATTTCCTTGAGGGTCATCTAAGCTATGCAATTGAGAAGGTGTGTGCATCAGGGTTGCCAGTTATTTGTCGTTACAGTGAATGATTTGGATTTAGGAGGTGGAGGAGAGAAAGTCTCTCTCGATAGTCACCCCATTCTTCAGGAGTATTCTGATGTCTTTCCAGATGAGATTCTAGGGATGCCACCTCAAAGGGACATAGACTTCAAGATAGACCTTGTACCTGGATTGGAACCCATTTCATGAGCTCCTTATCGTATGACCGCCCAGGAGTTGAAAGAGCTTCACTTGCAGCTTGAGGAGTTGTTACAAAAGGGTTTCATTCGCCCTAGTGTTTCTCCATGGGGAGCACTAGTTATCTTCGTGAAGAAGGATAGTTCACTTTGGTTATGTATTGATTACCGACAGTTGAACAAAGTGACCATCAGGAATTGATATCCGCTTCCTAGGATTGATGATCTATTCGATCAGATCAAGGGTACCATGATCTTTTCAAAAATTGATCTTAAGTCGGGATATCATCAGCTTTGTATCTTCGAATCGGACATCCATAAGATAGTGTTTCGAATGCGGTATGGTCACTATGAGTTCACAGTAGTACCATTCGGGTTGACGAATGCACCCTCTGTGTTCATGAGTCTGATGAATGGGGTATTTCGTACATACCTAGACAGATTCATCCTTGTGTTCCTTGATGACATTTTGATATACTCTAGGACAGTGGAAGAGCATGAGGAACATTTGTGGTAGGTATTATAGTGCTTACGGGATAATTATCTTTATGCTAACCTGTCGAAGTGTGAATTCTTCAAGACTGAGGTCCAGTACCTTGTTCATGTGATCTCAGGGGAAGGTATTTCAGTGGATCCTGCAAAGATCCAAGCGATCTTAGATTGGCTTGCGCCCATGAATGTGGCAGAGATACGTAGCTTTATGGGGCTAGCAGGTTATTATAGGCATTTTGTGCAGGGATTTTCAAGAATAGGGTATCCTATCACCTCCCTTCAGAGGAAAGGGAAGAGGTTTGTGTGGTCAGAGAAGTGTGAGGCAGCGTTTTAGAATCTTAAGGAGAAGTTGACCAGTGCACCAATACTTGTGATACCTGATCCGACTGGGGAATTTTTAGTTTGTACAGATGCATCCTTGGAGGGATTAGGTGCAGTGTTGATGCAGGAGGGTCGTGTCATTGCATACGAGTCACGAAAGCTCAAGGATCATGAGCTAAACTACCCCACACATGATCTTGAGTTGGCAGCAGTTGCTCATACATTGACGAGGTGGAGGCATTTCCTTCTTGGCCATAGGTTTGAGTTGCACAGTGATCACAAAAGCCTTCAATATATTTTCACGCAGCCTGACCTTAATGCTAGCAGAGGCATTGGATGGATTTTCTCTGTGAATATGACTTTGAAGTGAAGTATATCCAAGGAAAGGAGAATGTCGTAGCGGATGCACTCAGTAGGTGAAGACATGAGATATCTGAGTTGACTCTTGTTGTAGATTTATGGAGTCAGATTCTTTTTGCCCTTCCAGTGGATAGTTGGTATCAGGAGGTTAGGACAGAGATTGAGGCAGGAAGACCCCTTGAGGGCAGGTATTCAAGATATTCTATGGATTCAGATGAGATATTGAGGCACATGGGTCACATATGTTCCTTCATTAGGTGATCTTTGCACCTTGGTCATGACTGAAGCACATTGTGCACCTTATTCAGCCCATCCAGGGGTGAAGAAGATGCATGTAGATCTGCATCAGTTGTATTTTTGGCCAAGGATGAAGCATAATATTGCAGATTATGTGTCACGATGTCTTGAGTGTCAGCGGGTGAAGGCTGAACACCAGCATCTAGCAGGGATTTTGCAACCACATTTAGTACCAGAGTGGAAGTGGGATATAATCTCATTCGATTTCATTGTTGGTTTACCCAACTCTTTGAGATGACATGATGCAATTATGGTGATAGTTGATAGGTTGACAAAGGTAGCACACTTCTCACCTATTCATTCTTCCTATACTACATCCGTAGCCAAAGTATTCATGGAGGACATAGTGAGGTTACATGGTATTCTGCGTCAGATTATTTCTGACAAGGATCCAGTGTTCACCTCAACTCTTTGGACTTCATTACAGTATGCGATGGGGACATAGTTGAACTTTAGTTCAGCTTATCACCCAGAGACAGATGGATAGACCAAGAGGGTCAATCAGATCCTCGAGGATATGTTACATATGTATGTGATGGACCAGCAGACACGATGGGAAGATTATCTCTATTTGGTAGAGTTCGCTTATAATAACAGTTTCCATAGTCCTATCGGCATGCCTCCATTCCAGGAATTGTATGGGCAACCATGTCGCACTCCCTTGAGTTGGGATCGACTGGAGGAAAAAGTAACTTTGGGTCTTGAGATATTGCAGGATATGGAGCAGCAGGTGGATAGGATTAGAGAGCACTTGGTGGTAGTGCAGGATAGGCAAAAGTATGCAGATGCGCATAGAGTGGATCATCAGTTTTCTGTGGGCAATAGATTCTTCTTGCGGGTGAGTCCGCAAAAGAGTCCAATATGTTATGGGAAGGGCTCTAAGTTGGCACCTCACTTTGCCGAACCCTTCAAGATACTCTAGAAGATTGGTCTAGTTGCTTACCATCTTGCTTTACCACCCAGTCTCTCACATATTCACGATGTTTTTCATGTTTAAGTTCTTTGATCGTACCATCCAAACATTTCTCATGTACTTGATTGGAATGAATTACAGGTAGAGGATGGGCAACTAGCTTTGGATCCCGTGGCCGTAATGGAGCGCAAAACACTCACTCTTCGAGGGCAAGATATTGATTAGGTTAGGGTCTAGTGGGATCCTAGGGATGATATGTCATCTACTTGGGAAGATGTAGCTAGAATGAGGGAGCTTTATCCCTATTTGTTCATAGGCTTCCGTGAGGCAAGCTTGACCCTCAGGGGAAGATGTAGTACCTCCATTTTTGCTCTTTTGATCTATTAACGTTCTTTGTTATGCTTTGTTTCTGTTAATACTTTGACTATGATACTTGGTTACTATTTGATCACAAACTATAAAGTGATGTGAATGTTATATTTTTACGTGATGGTATTTTATTCTGATGTTATCATTATGGCATGCTTTGGATTAGCTTAGCAGATATTGAATTAATGATGGTTTATGCTTTTGATTATATTATTAATGTTAGATTCATCAGTTAGTAATATTGTATTGGTGAAGGGGATGGGATTGCACCACTCGCCATGGTTTCTACGACTCGAGATTTCCTTCACTCTGCGTTTTATTATGTTATATATATGCATGTTCGACATAATTTTGTTCACAGTACAAGATATCGCCTCCACTTGGCCTCACAGGTCTAAGTGTGTCCATATCCCAACGGTATTGTGGATTGGGAGATAGTAACGAAGTTTCCTTGTCAAACCGCAACCCTGTCATAGTGTGTCATCAGTTTGTGTCTGGTATGTTGTTGAGTCATGTCGTCTTTGATGTTTTGATCATTTATTATTGGTGGGAATTAATGTTTAAGTGGTGGAAATGATTATTTATGTATTTTAGATTAAATGGTTAAAAGATTTAAATTTAATTTAATTAATTAAATTTAATTTATGTGGTAAAGTAATCTAATTCTAGTGGTTAAATTTATTTTATGAGTAAATGAATTGATTAATTAAACTTATTTTGTGGAGTAAATAAATTAAATGATTAATGTTGTTTTGAAAAGTGCATGGAATTAAAAGTGTTAATTCTTTTTGAAAATAAATTTTTTAAAAGTATTAAATTATTTTGGAAAAGAAATTTTAAAATCTTTAAAAATTCTTCTTGAAAAGAAAATTTAAAAGTTTTAAATTCTCCTTGAAAAGAAAATTTAAAAAGTTTTAAATCTCTTGAAAAGAAAAATTTTAAAAGTTTTAAATTCCTTTGAAAAGAAAAATTTTAAAAGTTTTAAATCTCTCAAAAATAAATTTTAAAAGTTCTAAATTTTTGAAAATAAAATTTTAAAAGCCTTAAATTCTTGTTGAAAAGAAATTTTGGTTTTATTTTTATTTTTTAAAAACAAAATATCCAAAAATGCATAGAGGGAAATAACTATGGTGGGTGAGAGATATTTTAGAGCATATTGACTAAAATTGGGAAAAAGTTATGGGAGATATTGGCATTCTTGGAGAAAATTTGTTGTGAAGAAGGAAGGAAGGTTTTCTCTTGTTTTTGTTACATTTTGGAATTGGAGTGAAGATTTGGAAGGATTCTAGAAAAATTGGAATTTGCAGCTCAACACCAGATCTCTTCTTCTTCAAGCTTCAAAAAAGGTTCTTTCTAGTTTTTATTGTTTTGAAAATTTGGATTTTCAATTTTGAAAACTTGTGTGCAAAAAAATTTTAAAACCTCTGTTGGAATCATGGAAAAATTTAGATTCTTGTAGGGAACAAACTCATACAACAGAAGAATTGAAATAGGAACCAAAAAAAAGAAAATAGAAAACCTCTATTTTGGGAGTTGAAATTTTCCATTTCAAATTAGAAATTGAATTTTTTTTAAAAAATTATGCTTGAAAATGATTTGTTGTGGTTTTTTTGTAAAAAGGATTTGTCCAATTTAGTGTGAAATGAAAATTTCTATATCTAGACCCATAGATTTTGCATACAAAATTATATGTTTTATGTTGAGAATTTTCTATGAAATTTCTTTTTATATTAAAGAGTTTTTTTTTTCTGTCAAAAATATTTGTTTTGGAAATTGCCAGAAACAAAGTATGTTATAGTGTTTTTGTTTTTTTTAAATATACGGGAAAAAAAAAAATTAATTAAAAATTTTATTATAAAATTGTGGGGGGAGGGGGGGCAGCTGTGGCTGCACACAGCTGGACCCTAGTGGAGGGTGCTGCTGTGAGCAACGCTCCCCACATAGTGTGGGGGAAGCGTTACTGTGCAAATACCTACCAGGAGGCAAGGCATAGCCAGTCAAGATCCTCCTCCCTTTTGGGGGTTTGACTTTATTTTAAAACTTTTTATTATTAATATAATATATATATTATATATATATATTTATATATTGGTGTTTCCTTTTATTAATATTTATTTAATGCATATAATATATATGGCTATATATGTATGATTGGTATTTCACCTCACCCCTACCGGGTGAGGTATCGATTTCGGGAATTGGGAACGCTTTCCTTGCTGAGTAACATCTGTCTCTTCACGTCTGTGGTGGCAAATATAGACTACATCAGCGTTTTTAGTATTTTTCGTGGCTCAAAGGAAGGTCCTAGATCGTGTTTTATCCATGATTATCTGTCGGCGTTCACAAATTGTGTGGGCTTTCAAAGGACGATATGTTCGTGGGAAGGACATGCTGGTGTTGTATGCAGGCAGGTTCATTTATTTGCATACAATGCTAGATCTTTTCATTGTTGTGTGGTTGGAAAATGAGTAGGTTTATTCTGCTGGTCTCTGGTAAAGAGTTGGAAATGCGGGGTTTGGAAACGCCGGTAGCTCTGAAGGGCTCTAAGAGGTAGATTGCCTTTGAAGGGAAGATCACATCGCTTCGCCTTCAACGCCTCATCAAGCATCCAAATTTCCTGGTACTCGCGGCCATCTCCTGCATTACAGGGAAAAAGTTTATGGAGAATGCCGAGGGATACAGGCTCGACTCAGATATTTCTTCAAGGGTGTTGGCAGGTCTTCTGTATGTCGAAGTATCTAAGGGGGAGGCCAAGATAATCATGTAGAGGCTATTCATAAAGGATATGCTAGTTGGCTTGGATCGTGCTCTGGCTGTTGCGCGCTTAGGAAAAGGAATTCCGCGCCTTTGCGACTTGCATTTGCTCGAGGACCCAGATGCCTTGGTTAATTACTACCCGTTCTTGGTGGATGTTTTCGGGTTTGAGTTAATGGAGCACAAACGGTTGGCGAATGCTGGTGTTGCTTTCTTGAAGAAGGAGTTTTGTTTGGTGTCTTCAACGGATTCGACTTGGAAATGTGATTTTTGTGTGTTTGCACAACAAAATGTTTGGTAAATGGCTCTGGTGTTTTGTGGGTTTTGGTCTTTGGCTTTGTCTGGTTTAGGGTTCTGGTGCTCTGTCTCTCTCTAAGTAGTCTAATATGTTTTAGCGACTGTTCTTGATTTCACAATTTTGGTCAATCTGCAAACTGGAATGTGGGTTCTCTAGTGTAGCTTCTTTGGGTTTCTTGCTATGGGTCTGCAGATCCAATTTTGATGTTTGTAATGAGGGTTTCAATCTGGATCATCCTGCTGATGCAAAAATATGTAAATTTGTCATATCAATATAAGCTAAACTTTATCGCATCAAAATTGATTTTAAACATTAATTTGTTCGTGGTGGATGATTTCCAATTGAGACTTGTAGGATCCACCACTTTTCCGTTTCATTCATTGCAGTTGAATCTTGTAATCAATTACCCCTCATTTGTTATTGAGGTGGAAGATGTAATATGTAACCATGCTTATTGGATTTACCTCATTTGGGGAATGAGAGTTGTAATCCTATTGTTAAATGATTGTTATTTGAAATCATGTGGTATCTCTTATTCTTTGATGTAATTTATCATGTATGGAATGTATGTGTTCTTAATTCCTTAAGTAATTAAATGTTATGGTTTCAATTCATTTTTTTGTTGTTTGGGTTTTAAAATAATCTCAGTCTCGTAACCTTAGAGGATGTTGGAAATGGATAGTGAACTTGTATGTGTTAATTGTACTTAAACAAAAAAAAAAAAATTGTGCGCTTGAGTAGCAATTTGCAACTCCTCTAGGGTTGTATGTGTGGCATTACAAACTGTCAAGCAACATTGCATCAACAACACTCTTGTCCTCTGAATACACTTGTTGAAAATTCCCTTGATTCTAAAAGTGGCACTAAAGAAATTACAATAACTGGGGATAAACCTCTCAACATTAATTCATCTTTGTCCCCAACACAAGAAAAAGAATTCAAGGAAACTTTAGAAAAACATACTAAAGTATTTTCTTGGGAGTATACATATATGAGAGGAATTCATCCTTCAATTTGCAATCATCACATTTACACTGAAGATGTAAAACCAATCAAAGAAGGTCAAAGGCGAATCAATCTTGTTCTTTGTGATATTGTTAAACAAGAAATAGAAATGCTGCTAAAAGTAGCATTCAAATTTACCGAATATCAAATAGTCAGTGGGTTTCTCCATTGGTTATAGTTCCCAAGAAAAATGGTAAATGGCATGTATGTGTGGATTATAGGGAATTGAATAAAGCCACAAAGAAAGATCATTTTCCATTACCATTCATTGATCAAGTACTTGATAACCTATCTGGCAGCAATTATTTCTCTTTTCTTGATGGCTTTAGTGGATAAAATCAAATCCAAGTAGCTCCTGAAGATCAATATAAAAGTAATTTTACTTGTCCTTGGGGTACATACACTTATATAGTTTTACCATTTGGACTGTGTAATGCACCAACCACTTTTCAAAGAACAGTCCTTGCTATCTTTGCAGATTTCACCACTTCGTGTGTTGAAGTTTATATGGATGACTTTACAGTTCATGCAAAAACATTTGGGGAAGCCCTTCAAAACTTAGAAAAGGTTTTACAAAGATGTAAAGATCATAGGTTATCCTTAAATCATTAAAAAATTTCAATTATGATGACATAGGGTATTGTTCTGGGACACCACATCTCAAAAGAGGGGATAAAAATTGATCCCAAGAAAGTTGAAATTATTCAAAACATTGAGATCCCTATGAACCAAACTAGTGTTCGCAGCTTCCTTGGGCATGTCGAATATCATAGAAGATTTATTGAAGGGTTTAGTAAAATTGTTGGACCTTTGTTTACATTGCTCAAGAAAGATGACGAGTTTGTATGGAGAGATAATTGTCAAAAATCTTTTGAGACAATTAAAAAGGCTTTAAAAACTTCTCCAATTATCAAAGGACCTGTTTGGAGAGTTCCATTTCACATACATGTTGATGCATCCAATTTTTCTATTGGTGCAGTATTAGGACAAAAAGATGATAATGATGCCATGCATGCAATCTATTATGTTAGCAAAAATCTAAATCTTGCTAAAAGAAATTATACAACAATAGAAAAAGAATTTTTAGCTATAGTATATGCAATTAACAAATTCAGGCATTATATTATAGGTTACAAAGTTTACGTACTTACAGACCATGTTGCAATTAGATATTTGATG
>VDFB02361194.1:0-49331 GCA_007258455.2 Sequoia sempervirens | reverse complement strand
AGTAGCAAATCCCCCTATATTACATTTTGGTGAACTCGACGTGAAGAACAATGTTCTTCAAAAAAAATAAGAATTTATTTACCCCTACTTGGCGGGGTCATAACTTTTGACTCAGTGCTCGAAATTCAGAACCGTTTGCACCATTGGAAAAGTCTCCTAGAGAACTAGTTTAGTCCCTAAAATACCAGTGCCTTCAATAGTTGAATTTTAGGACCAAATCTGTCTCAATCTCAAAATATCTTGAAAATGCTACTGAAAAATTGTAATGGATTTAATATCTTCTTTTATTAGTTATGTATCTAATTTTGTTCAAAATGTTAATGATGTTCCATTTAATGCATGTGATGGTGACTTGGCTTTTCCTATGTCACTTGACATCTTTGATCCTTCTCACGAAATTCCTCTAGCTTCAGGGGATATTTTGTCGCAAGAAGATGAAATCATTGATACCTTTCTTAATGTTACTCTACCTTCTCTTCTTCACTCCAATGCACTCTCTTCGAGAGATGATGCAATAGTGAATGATGAATCTCTTATACCTCCCAATGCACTATCTTCTAGAGACGTTGCATTTTTTAATGATGAACTTATCTATTCTGATGCACTCTCTCCTAGAGAGGTTGCATTAGCAAATGACGAACCTCCTTCCACATTCGATTCTCCCTAGATCGATGTTGAGAATGTTTCTTCAAATGATTATTCCACATTTGATCCTGTCTGGATTGATGTTGAGAATATGTATTCAAATAATTATTCTACTAGTTGTGATGATTTAGTAAATGTAGTTTGTGTCTATGTTGCCCCTCAAAGGCCTAAGAGACCGATCATTTACGTGACTCCAGCTAGTCCTTCTTCTTAAAGGATTTGTTCTATTGATGGTGTTCCATTTGATGGTGGTTCTCCTAATCCTTCTAAGGCTCACTCTTATAGAGCGGTAGCCCATACTTATGAGAATAGAACGAATAAACAACCATGTCTTCCTTTAGCTCCTAAACCTATGACTAAAGCACCTAGTGGTTACGATCTTGTCGAGCAACCTCGGGTTACTCCGGATAAGGTCTCACTGTGGGATTTGCTTCAGTCTACTCCTACCTCTCCTCAAAAGAATGCATGTCTTGGTGATGGTTGGGGTTCTTTAGACTTTACAGGTTCCTTTATCTAGGAATATAAAATTGACTCGATCCGCTTAGACCTTCCGATAACATCATCTGCACCTGCTATCAAAGATGCTTACTCTTTTGTATTGTGGGGTAAGGTGAATGCAAATTGTAATGTTCTTGGTGTTGATCCTCCTTCTAAGGAAGACGATCACACTTATGCTAAGGAGGTTGATGTTGGTAGTCTTGTTAATAAGAATAATGGCGATCCCATAGAGGAGTGTGATCCCCGTTGTTGGGACAATGCTCTTTATGAGGATCCTCCTTCTTTTCAAGATCTACAAACACGTTATGGCCTAGGATTTAGGCTTGTCTCTAAGTATGGTTATGAGGGTAAAGGTTGTGGGCATAACGAGCAAGGCATTCAAGTCCCTATAGAATTTGTGCCTCGTAAGCGTAATCTAGGGCTTGGTTGCTAGAATGAACAATCTAAAAGGAAACCATGGTTGAATGGTGACATGAATTCCACTCAACCTTGTTCTCGTGGATTGATTTATCCTCCTTTGTCTTCTATCTTTGTGCCTTCTTCTTTTTCTTGTGAGAAGTTAAACTTTTCTCCACAAGAGAAAGGCTTGCTTCTTGCTCCTCATCCTTTATCTGAGCAAGAGCGTATTTTGTTGCAGCTTCTAAAAGCCCACTTAATCACTCTTCCTTCTCCTACACGTAATAAAGTTCATAAACATGATGGAGGAAAGCATTATTTTTGTGCATACCATCGAGTGCTTTCCCACTCCAATAGTGAATGCAAGGCCTTGAGGGATAAAATACAACTTCTTGATTCATGTGCCATCAAACTCCCGTTTGATTGATGCACCTTCCTTTTCTTTGCTTGACAAGTGATATCGAGGTTTACCTCTATCTTGTTCTAAGTATCTTGCATGGTTCTCCTCCCCTATATGTTGGGAGCAGTGATAACTTGTTCCGGAGATGTGTGGCCCTCATAAAGGACCCCCTCTCTTCTTCGCTATATATGTTGGGGGCAGTGATAACTTGTTTCAGAGATGTGTGGCCCTCGTAAAGGACCCCCTCTCTTATTCGCTATATCTTTCAATCAAAGTGTCCCTTGAGTGGACCCCTCTTCCTTTTGAAGGGTTCCCAAGGGACACCCTTTGAAAGATTTTATCTCAAATGGATTCTTTCACGTCTAGCTTGGGGGCAGCCTAATTAGACCTATTTCAAAACTTTGTGTCTAGCTTGGGGGCAACCTGACTAGGCATCGCCTTTCAAACAGTGTGTCCCTTGAGTGGACCCCTCTTCTTTTGAAGGTTCCCGAGGGACCCCTTTGAAAGTCATCCAACTTGACGATGGTCTGCGTGACTGTCTACTTACTTGCTTTGCAGACCAAGAACCTGTAGAGCTCCTTTACATACTTGGTGATACGAGTTCTCCTCAAGCGGGGTTTGCTTTTATCACCTCTTTTGTGGTGCGGGTTCTACTCCTAAGCAGGTTTTGCTTTCACCACGCACTTTTTAGTGATACGGGTTCTTCTCCATGAGCGGGGTTTGCTTTTATCACCTCTTTTGTGGTGTGGGTTTTACTCCTGAGCAGGTTTTTCTTTCACCACATGCTTCTTGGTGATATGGGTTTTCCTCCTCGAGCGGGGTTTGCTTTCATCACCTCTTTTGTGATACGGGTTCTCCCCAAGTGGGGTTTTCTTTTATCACTCCTACTTTGTGGTGCGGGTTCTACTCCTGAGTGGGTTTTTCTTTCACCATGCGCTTTGTTCATCTCTCTCTTATCTCTTGTATATACCGGATCAAAGATCTACATCTTCTTCATCCTGAGTATATGCTCTTTCTTCAGCTTCATAGCTTTGCGGAACTACGAAGTCCTCTTTTGACCCTGCAATCTCGGGTTCGCCATATCACGATTTGCTTCCTCGACAGTTCAGGTATACATTTCTAACCCTACTCTTTCTTGATCTACTTTACCGAGCACTCATCAGTGTTAGTGCTCGCTAAAGTGGGGGCAAAATGTTTAAGAACAAATTTGCACCCCTTATGCAAATTCCCCTTTTTTCCTTTACCCACCATAGAAAACCAAGTTCAGAGGCTTAATTCCACCTAAGCTCACTGCTTGCATCACACTTGGCGCCTATTTTGAGCGTTAGTGGAGGCGTTTTTGTCAGGGACACCTGCGCGGCGTGCTTACTTCCCTGACAGATTCCTATGTCTGGAGCCTGTAGAGGCATTACACTTCCCATTAGGGGTCAATTTGTAACGCCCTCCTTGGCCAACCGACTTGAATATATTTGTTTTCTTCATCTCCCCTTCAAATTCATCCCTTGAACAAGATTTTCATCTTCTCCCATGCATTGAGCTCACGCTGTAACTCTCTAGCTCTCTCTGAGCCCTCTCTTAGCTCTCCAAACACTTTAAACTTCACAGCAGTAACATCAACACTCCACCACTTCAGTAGAGCAAGTGTGGAACAAAACACCATTGCAGTAGAGCCTTGAGTTCCTCTCATTTTCTCCCCCATTAGCCTTGAGTGCTCTTGGTGGAGGTGGTAAGCTTCCACCCCTCTCCTCTATTACTTGGTTGAGTATCATAACACTATTTTGTAGTGCTTTAGTGCTCTTTACTTCATTTTCACTTTTCTCTCTATCTATCTGGCTGTCCATGGAGGTGGGAACACCAAAATGGGGTTTGACTGAGGCAGGCCCCTATTCAGCCACCCAATAATTTCTCTCTTCCTCTTGTGTGCAGGTATTGAAGACACCCACGAGCTGGAATCTTCATCACTAGCATGGTTGTAAGCATTTCCTTTCTTCTCCTTACCTTCTCTACCTTACTTTATTTCATTTCTATCACTTTATGTTACTTTATCATGTTTTGTTATTTCCCTATATTCTGTAAGTTCTTAGCAATCGGATAGAAGCATTCACTTTGTTGTTTTCTAAGACATTCTCATTCTCCGGTTCGTATGAGATGCCAACGCGCCTATGGGATGCCAGCGTGTCGCGTTGTCGTCCATTTTCCGTGCTGACGTCCTTTGGTCGAGAGCTTGTCAATTTGTCCAGAAAATATTTGTGACCTGCTCTTTCAGAATTTGAAACTTCCGTTGTCATTCCATTGAGGTAGTATAGGGTAGTTCGCCCTGTGAGGCTCTCTGAGTGAAGAGAACTCGTGAGTAGCGAATCCCCCTAAATTACAATACTCTTCCAAGGATAAATGATTTGTTAGACCAACTTTAGCATGCAAAGTAATTCACCAAGTTAGATTTCAAATCCATTTACCATAAAGTTCTCATGATAGACATTGGAAGACCATTTTCAAAACAAGCAAGGCCTTTATAAATGATAAGTTCTTCCATTTGGTTTATGCAATGCAACAAAAAAATTTATGAGGTTAATGAATGTTGTGGTAAGGGATTTCATAGATTTATGTGCAATTGTATATTTAGATGGCATTCTAATTTCTAGTGCAAAATGGGAAGAACATTTCATCCATATCAAGCAAGTCTTGTAAGTTTTAGATAATAAATTCCATGTAACATGTAAAAATGTGAGTTTGGGAAAGAGTATTTTGACATACTTAGAATATCATTAGAGGGGTAGAGTTGAGACTAGATCCTTTTAAGGTGGGACCTATTGTAAACTGGCCTACACCAAAGAGTGCCATGGAAAATAGAAGTTTTGTACTTGATTGCTTGTGTATGAGGAAGTTTATTCCAATCCCTTCTTTCACTTTCTTACTTCTACATGAAGTTGTAGCCATGGGGAAGAATTTTCTTTGGGGTAAAAAGCATGATGACTCTTTTGAAATGTTAAAATATAAGATTATTCATGCTCATGTGTTTGATGTTCTTGACTTGTAACGGCCTGTTGAGCTAGAAATAGATGCAAGATAATATTCTATGGGTATTGTTTTTGCTTCAAAGAGGTAAGCACATTTGTATCATTTAGAAGTTTTCACTAAAACTATTAAAATATAATGAGATAGATAATTATATGCACTTGTTCAAGTTATATAAAATGGAGGCATTATTTGTTTGATAAAAAAACTATTGTGCACACTAACCATCAACCTTTACGATACTTACAAGCACAAAGTAAATTATGACAAACAAGACACTACAAATGGATGGGGATTTTGCAGCAATTTCATCTGATGATTAAATATAAGAAAGGGAGTCCTAATGTGGTAGTAGATATATTATTTAGGCCACCAATCTCAAAATCAAATTTAGTTATGGCTATGATGATTCAATTGGAGCCTTTCATAGAGGAGGCTTATGTAGAGGAATATGCTTAAGATGTAGATTTTGGGGAATTTAAAGGATTAGGAGCTCAAAGGGGTTGCAAAAAGTGAAGGACTTATATGTCAAAAAGGGGATACTCTTCAAGATGGGAATTCCAAGGGCACAAAGTTTTCTACTTATAGGGAGACACATGCCTCCAAAGTGGTTGGTCATTTTGGAGTTGAAAAATGGTGGCTTATTTGCAAAGTTATGTGTTTTAGCCCAAAATGTAACAACAATAAGCAAAGTTTGTTAGAGGATGCATGTTGTATTGTACTACACAATTTAAGACAAGAAAAGTAGGAATGTACTTGGCTTTTCCTTTACCCATAACATTGTGGGAATATGATATCTATGGATTTTGTAGAAGGTTTACTAAAGAGTGGGAATGCAATTGAGTTTATTTCTCAGAGTGGATAGATTCAAGATGTGCATACTAACTCCATGCAAGAATATTATTATAGGGAAAGAAGTAAAAATATTCTTTGCTAATGTATAGGTGCAATTTGGGCTTCTTAAGTCCATTATTTTAGATTGAGACACAAATTTTGTTGGCAAATTTTGATCCAATTTATAGAATTTGATGGATACAAGGCTCAAGAAGAGTACAAATTTCCACCCACAAATAGATAGGATAATAAAGTAGTCAATATAACATTGGTGCCACTGATGGATAGTTTAGTAGTAGGTGTCGCAAGACTTGGGATGAATCTCTTCCTTAAATTCAACACTCTTTCAATAGGGTAGTTCATTCTTCAACAAATCAGTCACATTTTGAAGTATGTTTAGGTTATTTACCCTCAAGTCCATTTGATATAACATTCAAACAACAAAAAGAGCAATAAGGACAAGATTTGGAGGTGGCAAAGGCATCAAAACTATTGAGAGAATTGGACAAATATTCTTAAAAGTGAAAGAATAAATTATAAAAGACACAAGTCATATACAAGGAAATGCATTACCAACATAGGAGGGTACACAATTCAAGATGGTCCATATAAGTTGTGGCTATCCCTAGGAAAGGAAAGATTGAATGGATAAGCAACAAAGATCAAACATCTAAGATGTAGGACATTGATGATAATTCTTTCAAACTTGATCAAATCCCTTACATGAAGATTCATTTAGTGAGGAGTTGTGAATGCTTTTATCTTTATGAGCTTTCCATGTTGGATGGGGAAGAAGAGGAATACAGGCTACTTGCATTAGAGAACTATAGTGCTAACAATCAAGTAAAACTTTCAAAGGATGTAGTGCTATAACAAAGATCAAGGGAGATTGAGAGTATTATTCAAGCCTCTTGTGAAGTGGGACTCAAAGACCAAAAGGTGAATCAAGCACATTGGTACTCCAGAGAGAAAGTGGGAGAAATCTCCCCACTTATTGCCTCTATAAAAAAGGACATGTAATCAATAAGGATTTGGAAAATACAAAAAAGGTGATCAATATGAAGTTTTGAATATGTTATCAATAAAAGGAACTTATGGTTTTGTCCACCACTTGATGACAACCAATAATTTTGTTATGATTGGTTGTCTAGAATTTGAAATGAAATTTCGACTCATACACTTCCAATTTTGTTTGAATATCCTTCTAGTGCACAAAAGGGATGTTCTAGCTATAGTTGTATAAATTGCTATAAATTATGAGAAATGAAAACTTGGCTCCTAGTGCAAATTTGTTTGGGTCTAAACTCACTATGTTTGTAATAACTTCACCCAAATGAATCTATTGTGCCTTTTCATGAGTTATCTTGATATAATTGCTATAGAGTTACCAAAAAACTATTTTTGAATAAAATAGTGATTGTATCCATTTGTTATGATTTTATTGTTTTTTGATGATTTTTTTGAAAATCCTAACCCCAAGCCTGTTCCAAAATTTTCCCAATTAAATCACATTTTAAAAAAGCTTTAATTTTTTGGTTTGTTAATTTATTCCTAAGAATATTTTTTGCTACTATGGGTCTAATAACTATATAATGTGATGAAAAGCATGTTTTTGATCATTGATTACTTGAGTGAGTGTTTTAAAGATCAAAGTAGGTTAATTCAGTTGTTCATGGTCATTTTGTGAGCATGAAAATGAAGATATGAGCAATTAGTATTTGCATCCTCATTCTATACTTATTCTTGAGCATTAGAAAAATCAAGGTAGTCAAGTATTTGTTGCTACCAAGTTGGTTTTTCCCCTTAGGGATTTTTCTAAGATATTTTGTTTAGTGTTTCATGGTAAAATTCAATCCATTTTTAGTCTTTGAATTTTTTTTTAAGCAACATTTACTCCTGAAAAATTGGCATTTGTGTAGATAAACAAACCGATATTTAATTCATAATCTAGTGAATTATACTTTGCATTTCTTAACCAAGGCCATTGAAATAATTGTTAGTGTATTAAAACTTAAGGAGAGGTTGCTCAATGACCAAAACTTCAAACAAATATGGGCATAAAAGGCTAGTAATAGAAAAAAATCTCTTTCAAGGATTCCCCAAAATTTGTAGAATAGTAAGGCACCTAACATGGAGGTTAGGGGGATGGACCCTTGAGATAGATGTGGAACATTAAAGGAAGAATACCTCTCACTCCACAATGGAAAAGTATTCTACCCTTTTACTAGTCACTCATGAAGCATGGGTCACCTATTTGATCTCATACCTTTTTTAGTCTACTAGAGACTTATGCCTTATCCCAAGAACATAAAACTATTTACTTTCTTTGGGTTTCCCTCCATGAAACCCTTATATGGTGATTTTTAATCATCTCTAACAAGTAAACACATATGTAATTAATTTTTAAAATATAAACATTAATTTTTATATATTTTTATTTTAATAAACATGCATATAAATGTGTGCATGTGTAATTAGATTTTTTTCTATCATAATAAGTTGTTTGTAGGTGACACTAGATTTATTGGGGAGTCATTGAGTAATTAATTGTTACATGGAAGAGAGTAAAACTTACCATCATAATGGTTTAAAACTAGAAGACACAATTGAAGAGTTCAATAGGGCATGCTAGTTTTCAAGATAACATTTAAGTTAAGAGAAAGAGCTATGATCAAACTAAGAATTCCTTGAGATTATATGTAATCTAAATAATATCTTGAGAATAAATTATATATATTTTTCACCTTGTAGTTGGCTGTTATGTCTGCATTTCTTGGTCCCGATCAAGTAGCAACTGAGGCTAGATTAGCTTTGGACCCAGAAGTAGCCCCTTGGGTTGACAAATATCAGCGTAGCCGAGATACAGTTTCTCAAACTGATTATGAGGTAAGAATCATATGTTTATGACTTTTGAATAAGTATATTTTCCATATTTAGAAATTCTAATATTTTAATAACACAAATCATTATATTACTTTATAGGGATATTACAACCTATTGTATCCCCTTTGTTGTGTTATTGTAGGTAGACCTTATTACTACATTCACAAAGTTGAGTTGCTTTGGCCAGAACATCAATTACGAGGCATATACATATCCTCGAGAAAAAATAGATATTAGAAAATTGAAATTGTAAAATTTGAGCTTTGTAAAGCTACCATTTCATTGTGTCTTATTTGATTGCTTTGTTTCTATCCTCCTCTAATCTCGAGCACTACAATTTGCATTATTTTTTCAATGTATAGTTGTTATGGATGGCAATATGTGAAATATAATTTAACTTGCTAGGTTGCAATGATTAGCAGACTACTATAACTATACCCATGAGAAGGGTTTTCATAGCTATATGTTTTATCATTCAAGTTTCATTATGAAGTTATTAGTGCAAAATTTTGAAAGAAATCTAGAGAATAATGGGGTAACTAAAATTTTCCTATTGCTTTGATTAATCCAAGTGTGCTATTTGGCTTCTAATTTAGATTATTGATCAAAATTTAAATTATTGCTTCTCAAATACACTTTATAATATTAAAATGACTTGATTTGAGGACTTAATAAGTTTGAGTAGATTTAAAACTTTGTTACACCCTACAAACCACATCTTTTGAAGGCCTTTCTCTTGTGTTTTGTTAAATCAATCTTTTAAAATGTGGGATGTATAATCTAATTATGACATTTTTATTCATGTTGCATCTTGGTTTCATGTCCCATCCAAAGTAAGGTTTGTCTTCCTTAAGTTTGGTTTTTCCCATTTGTCATATCTAAAGTGAAATGATGAAAGATAGTCTAAGAGAAGGAAGTTGTTTTAAGTTTTAAAAGCAACAAGGGTGAAGCACTCCAAAGTGGATATAATGATGTTAAATGTGACAAATACCTTGAAAGGGTGTATCTATTTGTAGGATGCCAAGGATTAAGTGGTTGAAAGGGTATTAGAAACAATCGCAAGTGGACAACTAGGTTTAAGTGGCCAAAAATGCCATAAGGCATACCTATCGCAAGTTCAACGACCATTAAGTTTCCAAGACCGTGTTGGAGCATGTCTAGACTTATTTTATCAATTTTTTAGCTAGTTGAAACCATAGAGAAGCATGCCTAGATCATTTAGGCCAAGATTCAATTACCAATAATTCCTAAGGAGCGTGTTTGTACAATTTACCCGATCCTTTAAGTGGTAGATATATTATTGAAGCACACCCAAGTTTTCTTGAGCCTTTGTAAATTGTCAAATACCATTGTTCAAAAGTGTTCCTTTGGTCAAATCATGTTGTCTTCAATTGGTAGATGTATGAAAAGAATACCCCAAAATCATTGATGTCGAGCATTGGGTGACATATACTCTCCATATGTTTGCTTAATCTAGTTTGTAATTAAAACATAAAACATATAGAAAAATTAAAGCATTGAAATGTATAGTTCAATGCTAGGGTATACCATTATTAGGGGGTTTTCTTTGATCAAGAAAATTGTCAACCTCAAAAAATAGCAAAGCCAACACTTTCAATTGGTTGTAACAATGATACTTCAAGTATGCATGATGGTCATTTACACACCTTCATCATATCCTTGATTTCATGCATATATCAACAAGTGAATAGTGGTTAACAAACATAAATCAACTAGGATTTTATGGTTAAACATATATTTCATCCAATAGAAGGGTGCTTATGCTTTTAATACCACGTTGAATGGCTCATCAAACAGTAGAGTTTATAGTTTGCAAAGTGCCTTCATTCGAAGTGTCGTTGCTTATTTTCTCCACTATTGACTATTGTGTCACTAGGGCTAGAAGTGTTGTTTTAGATTAGTTTGCAAAGTATTTCATTCGAGTGTAGTGTCATTACTTATTTTCTCCACTATTGGCTATTGTGTCACGAGGGCTAGAAGTATTGTTTTCAATTTGTGAATGTTTGGTTGTTTTCCAAATCACAAAATATGGTTTTCTGAACCACCTAGGATTTGAATGGTATGATGTAGGTTTATTGACAAGATCTAGGGTTTTCAACCTTTTCATTTCCTCTTACAAATTGAATCAAGTAAATGTTTTTTATGTTTTGCCAAGTTGGAACTAAAACCAAGGGTCCCTCCATTATTTGCATTAGAGATCTTAGAGATTTGGATGGAATATCATTAGGTAATTATAGCCATCTTCATATACTCAATGCTTCGGTGTTTTCACAAGGGTGTTTAGAACATCTAGTTATAAATTTGTTGAATGGAGGGTTTGTTATAATTGACAAAACCTAGGGCTCAAAGTACTTTAAGTTTTCCTTTTCTACAAAGGGTTGTCAAATTCAAGTTGCCAGGATAGATGATGAAATCATCAATGCATTAGTGGTTGGGGTTTTAAAATTATTTAGAAGATTTGACATGTTTAGAAGCAAAGAGCTACATCAAAATCACAAATAAAATCAATGCAGTAGATTGCTATTTTTTGCCCCAACTATTTTGGGCAGTTCCTTTTTAGAGGTTCTATCCTTGGAATGGGTGTTGAGAGCCTTTAGGTTGTTTTAGTTAGCTTTTATTTATTTTTTGTTTCAAGAAGTTTAATACTTAAAGTTCTTTCTTGCTTTTTAGTAGCTTTAAACATTTTCTTTTAAAGACAACAATTTTTAGGATAAATTAAATCCTAAATCCCAAATTTTTAGTATTTGTAATCTTGTAAAAATGTTCTTGGAGCTACTTTGCAAGGGACCCCAATCTCGTTTACACCACATGCAAACTACTACAAATGAATGTCAAAGTAAAACACATTGTCAACATGTAAAAATAAATATTGTCAAATGGTAAAAGGATATCTAATTTGTATAAAATAATGAATCATTCTTGAATTCTTGTCTTACACTAAATTGAAAACTTCAAAATTGAAGAAAATATCCAAGGAGTAGCTTACATCATAATCTTTGAAATAAGTAGAGATCACAACTTGCATTAAAAAAAATGACCCTCAAAAATAGTGAAAATAAAGAGAGAAAGGTGAAAGATTCCAATTGTTACAAAAAGTGATACATAGCTTAGACGATATGGATAAATATGTGATTTTGTGAATAGATGTGAAATGCCTTTGACTATGTGGACGGAGTGGTAAAATATCCCCTTGGCATGAGAGTTAATGCAAAATTATCGTCGTAGAACAAAACTCACAAAGGAAAGTTAGAGACATTTATGCCCCCCCACCCTCTAATTGGTTGCATACAAAGGATGCAAGGAATTGGAGAGAATAAAAACATGATAAAGCATGGTAAAAGATAACATCATATAATATGCATGTAAGAGATATGCATCAAGGAAATTTAATAAGTTTCCCCTAATACAGGAAAATGATAAAGCCTAACAAAGCACGTAAGATAATAATATATATCATCATAAAGTAAATACCTAAGTAGGAGATTTTCATCAAAGTGTGCAATAAGGTTGTCTCTAGTGTAAGAACATAACAATATAAGGATATCTATAGGAGATAGATAAGAATCATGAAGGCACACATAAGTAGGAGGTAAGCATGAGAGTACATGTAAAGATGATTTCCCGCAAATAGGCAAATGATAAGATAATGGTGGCCTTAAAGGTTGGATAAGGATCATGTAAGTACCAATGGGATGTAAGATGTGTGGGCATGACATGGGTCATAGACATAAAGGTAAGAGCATGACAAGAGGCATAACATGTAATCATAGAACCTACGTACGATAAATATCATAGGTATAAATATAATGTCATGACAAGGATCATAATGTGTAATCATAGGATTTAAGCATTATAAGGATTATTAGGCATAAATAGAAGGGCATGATGTAATCATAGGTTCTAAGCATGATATTGAGCATTAACACAAAATCAAAGGCATAATAATGATCATAAGCATGAAAATTATAAGGGTCATAAGCATGGTGAGGATCATAAAAATGAGGAATTTGAGCATAAGATGAACATTTAAGTATATACATAATATTTGAACATGTAAATTGTCATGATCATGATAAAGATAAACATAAAAAGCATGGCATGTTGATGCCATCATAAACATGTAACATAAGGAATATAGAAATATTTGTACCATGTGACAGAAGATCATAAAATCACGTAGGGAAGAAACATGTGAAAAAGTGGTAAACATGGAACACAAGCAATCATAAGAGTTAAACATGTCATTTGGGAGAGCTTAGAAAAATTCCAAGGAGACATAGGCAAGCATAGGAAGCTACACATGATACACAAGAAAATATATATGCCAAACATAAGATTACTATAAGAGAGATTTCCCTAGGTAGGGAACAAAGCATAAAACATAATATAAAAGGTGAATCGATGATTGGAGATGCACATCAGAATGACAAACAAAGGCCAAAGTCTAAAGATTGTAATGCCCCAAGCTTTCATTCAAGACATTAATGATAAAAGATGGTTGGATAATTTTTTCAATACAAAAGCGCCATTAAGAAAACCACACAACATTGCCACATGTTAAAGGTGTCATAACAACATATGATGACACACTTGACACACACACCAATGCACAATGCACATTGACACAAGTGGAAGACTTAAAACACCATGGGTCAAAACACTATAGTTGACACAAAAAATGAGGAATGGGAGAGAGACATGATTCCCAAAACCACTAGAATGCACTTCTAACATCTCTACTAGACCACCCTCCAATTTTCACTAGGTTATGATAAATAGAAAAGCCAAAACTACCATTTCCAGGTTTTTATAAAAACCTATAGGCTTAGTTTCTTCACTCGATGAGGCATAACTTCCTTGATTTACAAGCTATTACAAAAAAGGTTAGGTGGAAATTTTTAAGGGATTGTGGGTATAAATTTTGCTGCACTAGAGCTTCCCAAAGGACACAATTACCAAGGGATGAGGAAAAAAGTAACACTATTTCCATAAAACAAGGGAAACAACAATAGGTGAATTCATGCCAAAAGTGCTACAAAATGCTATGCATGTTTGACACCGACATTGACACATACCAAGTCATAGGTGGAAAAAACATCCATTATGTGGGAACAATACAATCTAGCACATGAGCATCCATAATCATAATTGTAAGATTAAATAGTTTAATATAAACATACACAATTATCATGATTTTAGCATTAGAAACATGCTAACACCTTCACAAGATCAATAATTAATTTCCTTTAAAGTCTTTAGTCCTAAAAATGGATGAATCACAATCACATTACAAATTACATCATACAACTCATGGACCCCATTTACAAATATTGCAATAAACAAATAAATGAGATAATAACATAATTACAAGGTAGAGGCTAATATCCAAACATGGAAAGATTACAATCCAATATATAAATGATACAACAAATATTATTACATCAATAATGAGTCACCTCTAAGGTGCTCCAATAATCATAAGGCATAACATAAAATGTTGAACCAAGAATTCTTCTAGCTCCCAAGAGATATTCAAGAATGAACCACTGGGGAATGTTACTCACCTCCCAACCATATTACCATTGTTGAGGGTAATAGATGTCTATGCCACTCTATGCGACCCCCAAGTTACATAGAAGGAGATTATGGTTGCACCACTATCAAGGCCAAGGATCTCTTATATACAAGGTATACATAGCAACACTCGTGCCAATCAATACGAGAAACCGTCATTTCATCCATAAAACAAGTGTGATAAACCATCATGCCATATGTGTGAACTAGTATGATCAACCAACCATAATATCACATGCTTAAGGGGAAAACATTGCCAACAAGAAGCATAAGAAATAATCCACATCATGTACCATTCACATGTCAACAATAAGCATACAACATCGGTATGAAAACAAATATCATCAAGGTCTCATCTAATCACATGCATGGCTAGAGACAAGTCTCATGCCAGATGCAAAATATAGTGGCAACAAGGATGAAGATTCTAGAGGAAGGAAAGGAATGCCACAGTTACTTTTATTAGACATAATAATGCATAAGACAAGGCATTGGTGTTTAAAATAATATTTGGATTATATATATAAATATATATAACTAGCAATCGTACCTTGGTGTGCAATGGATACGCCGAAGAGGTGTGGAAGGTCAATTTGAAAAAAAGTTTTATTTTTTTAATACATTTGTGCAATAAAAATCTTATTGAAGAAGTGATATGCATCCATTTACAAGAACCCAAACAATTGAAACAAAACCTTTGAATCAAGAAAAAAATCTAGCTCCTTTTATCATAAATATCCACATGCATGGGTCCATTTTGTTTGATTTTGCTATTTGTCATCATAGATTTCCCTTGTTAGGTCTGTCATTATCAATACATAGTTTAAATGTTTGACAACTTTGATAAATTTAACTATCAAATGTGATGTTGTTAGTAACGCTATCCAACAAGAGTTCAAATAAAGAGGCAAAAATTATTCAAAACACACAGCACACCATCAGACGACAAAAAACTCTCATGTAGTGACTTTCTAAAACGAGACCAAAAAAATTGCTAACGGATAACCTTAAGTTTTTTAACTGCTTTTACTGCTTGTGGCCGGATGCGATCAGCCACACTAAATAGTCATACAAATTTTGTATCTACTAATATGGAGCCGTCCATATTCGACGAGTCTAGTACATCTATAATTCACTATTGGAAAAATGTAAGCAGTCTGAAAGCTATAATAAGAAGAATAATTAATGTAGCAAGCATTAATTTTAGATTGGCCCAAACAAAGTTGAGTTTTCAAATGGTTGTTGCCAATGTAAATTTTATGGCCAACAATTAGTCTGCAAATGCTCTCTCCTTGTGATATATTGAAATCTTGTCCTGCTACAGCTCCCCTACACCTTTTTCCACCCCTACAACTCTTTCCATCTGCTCTCCTATCTGTCCCACTATCGTCTGTATAAAAATTCCTTCCATTTCTATCTCCATTGTTTTGGTTAATTCAGTCATCTCATTGTGGAAAGACTCTACAAACTTATTCATAAGTTAAGTTTTATGGAATTGATCATCATGAGCCCTATGTGAAGATCGTTTACCCCTTGGGTCAAGGGCTTAGAGCTTCTGGTTACTATGTGACACAAGAGCTCCATGACCACCAAAATGGTTGTTCTAATTTTGTACAACATTATGCATGGTAGTATACATAGGTGGGCTTTTACCCAAGAGGAAGCTTAGAGTATTCACCATCTAATAAAATTCCTCTATTCTTTATGCTTTAATGGATGTCCATAATCTGTTCTAATGCTCTTATTTTGGCATAGGCATGGAGAATGCTGGAATAAGTTGTGGAATCTGGTTTTACACCTGCCAACTGCATTTTCTTGAAAGTTTCCATTTGTGCATATCTTGCGATCATTGCATTCCATGAGATAATCTCTCTTTGAGGCATTTTGTCAAACAGTTCACGTGTCTTTTCTATGCTTCCACATTTTACATACATGTCTACCAAAGCATTTCCAATTATAATATCTATAAAAATCCTCCTTCCATGATGCTTTGATGGATGGCCATACCCTATTCCAAAGCTCTCAATTTGGCATAGGCAGGGAGGATCTTGACGAAGGTTGTGGAAGTTGGTTGTACACCTGTCAATTGCATGTGCTTGAAATATTATAAAGCCTTCTCAAGAAATCCATTTTGTACATATCAACCATTACAATCCATGCAATGAGATCTTATTTCAGGTATTTTGCCAATGCTTCCACTTTTAGCATGCATGTCTACTGGGGCAGTTGCTACTATAATATGACAAAGTTCCTCTATCCTTTTATGATTCGATGGACATATAACTCCCATTTTGGCATGGGTAGGGACAATGTTAATAAAGGTTGCGAAATTTGGCTTTAAACCTAACAATTGTAGTTGGTTGGAAATTTCTAAAGCCTTTTCAATAAATCCATTCTATGCATATTATGCAAGCATTACAGTCCACGAGACCACATCTCTTTGAGGCATTTTGTCAAACACTTGATGTGCCTTGCCTATGCCTCCTCATTTTCCATACATGTCTACCAAGGCAGTTGCAACTATCTGACAAAATTCCTCTATCCCCTATGCTTTGATGGATGCCCATACCCTATTCCAAAGCCCCCATTTTGTAGAGGCAAGGAGAATTGTAGCAAATATTGTGGAGTCTATACTATTGCCTACAGTAATAGTATGGTCCCATGGGGGGCTTGGGCTTCTATTTTCATGGAGCAAGTGGTCTCATGGGGGAAAAAAAATGTGCTACAAGATTAATTGGAATCTTTTCCAGAAAAAGTAGCAGCCCCTACCTTTTAGGACTCAAGATTTTAGTTGGTGAAATCAAGTTGGGGCTAGAAATTGCCCCTACAACTTATGAATTTTTTATGACACTTGTCTATCATCTAAAATTTTAAATTCCTATCAGAAAATAAAAATGAGACCACTAGCTTTAAAATATTCCTAAAAAATCTCAGCAGCACCCACTGCAATTTTTTAGGAAGCCCCCATCCATGGGACCTTACCCTCTGCTACCATTGCTACAAAAGTGAAAGGCTTCATTCATGTTGACTTTAAGCTCATCTCCATGTTGTCCCTGCCAGCTATGCTTCACCGACTCTGATGTTTCCTTTGTAATTTGTATGAACAAGTGAGATTTATCTCATCGTCTTGTATCTCTTCTCAAATGGTGCATGTCATTGATGGGCAATCTCAGCCCGATTCGTTTCAAATAGAATACATCTTTGACATAAAAAAAATTATAGTCTCTATTACTAATTATTTATGGCAATACTTGTGACTTTAAAAAAAAACAAATAATTAGATTGATTGGTAGTAACACATTTGTCATTATTATATAGAAATCTAAACTTCCAGGCCATTTTCCTTTTCAAAACATGTGGGCTAACCACTACATTCCAATTTCCACATGTAAAACATTATCTTGTGTCATACGGACTCGAACTCAACACCTGTTGCATGTCTTGCCACTTGTGTGGTGCATCATTCTCGTTTAACAGTGACGTGGAGGAGCTTTTATAGCAATCAAATAATTCTAGACACGTGATTAATTTGAAATTCCAAATGTGCGTCTGATAATCTTCAACATCAATCTCAAAAGATGCTTCGGTTTTCTTCTTGTTTATCAGAACACTCATTTTTCAACGCCTGTTATTTCCTTTTTCTCTAACCTCGGGTGGACAAATACAAGTAGCCTAATATAGGAAGTTTAGTTTTATTCAAATTCTCTAAATAACTGCTGTAGATTGAAAGTACTCGCCGTGACTGCATCAAACACTCTTATTTAGTATTTTAGCGCAGGTGTCAGGTGACTGTTGGTTATCTTAAAATGATATTTAATTTAATCATTAAAAATAAAAAATTGGTCAGGATAATTATTTATTATGTTTTTGACAAAGATGAATTATAAAAATTTTATTGACTTTTGATGTACAACAGCTATTTGTCCCTCAAAAATATATAAGAAAGCTACTACTTGACTTTAGAGGAAAACCTTCACAATTAGGTGTTGAAAAATGTATTTTGAAGAAGAAAAATGAATATTTTTGAACAAGTTTGATGTGGAAGAATATTTGAATATAAATTTCAAATTTCAAATTAACTAGGTATATTTCAAGAAATTGTATAGAAATTAATTAACATTTCTAGCTATCAAGAGATGGTTGAATTTTTAAATTTTAGATTTAATATAAAAATTTATAAGTAGAAGTGTTATTTAAATAATTTTAAATAAACTCTATAAAATAGAAGAGAAATATATAAGAAAAAGATAATATACAACTTTAATAAAGATTATAGATTTGTTGAATTATTGGATATGTAAAAAAGATATCATTGAAAAAGAGTATATAGTTTAATATAGAAAGCAATCAACACATACCTTGCAAAGTTTAATTCAACAAGTGTGTAATCTATCTTATCTTGATATTTTCAAAATATCTCATGATAGAAGGGTATTGATTCAAATAGTTAACAAAAGTGGAGACACATGTTACCCAATCATTCATAAATTATAATTATGTTGCATTATAATGATAGCAAACGATGAAGTGTAATAGCATGTGTGTATTAACAAACACTACTAAAGAAAGCATTTTGTTGTACGCAAGAGGTCACGAGGTCTAGTCTCCCCCTCCCCCAAACCCGTGGTATCGGAGGTCACGAGGTCTAGTTTCCACTGAAGATAACTCTATACTTTGGTAAACTTTTTCCACGTGACCGATGGCGCTAGCGCCATGCCCTTCCGTACCACAGGGACAATAGGGAGACTAGACCTCATGACCTCTTGCTTGCAATAGGATGCTTTAGCCAATCAAGTTAGACCCACCGCCCCTTTGATGTTAGTTTTCTACAATTTATATTGAAATGACATTATTTTAAAATTAGTTGTGTATATATTTACATCAACCTTCTGAATCGCTCTTAATGATCATCCACTTTCCTTTTCACAATAACAGATCATTGAGTGTGAACATACAAAACAAATCTAGAAACTACTACCATTTTTTAAAAAAAAATCAAAATTTCTTATTTTGTTAGCTGAGGAGGACTACACAAACTACCATTGACCACAATACCATAGTGCATCATTACAATGGGAAGCACGCCTGTGGCCGTTGTCCTCCTCCTCCTCCTCCTCCCTCCGTGGCCAGCTGTCCAACCACAAACGAATTTCATAGGGGAAACGAATTTCTCTTTCGCAAATCTGTCTGGAAATGCAACGGTGATCCCCAATGTGGGTATCCGCCTCACCGATCAAGCACAACACATTAAGGGCAGAGCTGTATATTCACAACCAGTGCGTATGAAAGATCGCGGGTCTGTGGATGGAACACTGTCATTCAGCACTACCTTCGTATTCTGCATACTTCCCCCTTCAGACCTTTCCCTTGCTGGAGATGGATTGGCCTTTATCATAGTGCCTCACGCATCTCAAAACACAGCTTTAGATGGTCTGTACCTTGGTCTCTTCGACAATTTTACAAGCATGGGACACTCTTACAATCATCTGTTTGCGGTAGAGTTCGACACTGTAAAGAACGAAGAATTCAAAGATATTAACGGCAATCATGTGGGTGTGGATCTCAACTCTCTCATATCTGTAGAGTCTAAGTCTGCTGGTTACTGGATGGGCAACCAGTTTTTAGAGCTGGATCTCAAGAGTGGACAGAATATACAAGCTTGGATTGAATACGATCATCTTTCAGAGGATCTCAATGTAACAGTAGCCCCTGCTGGTTCCCTTCGCCCTGAAATTCCCCTGATATCTATGAAAAACCTAAGTCTGTCAAGCATTCTTGAAGAAGAAATGTATGTTGGTTTCTCAGCATCAACAGGATTAACAATTGAAGGCAATTACATCCTCGCCTGGAGCTTCTCTACAAATGGAACGGCACCTGCCTTGAATACATCTATGCTTCCGTCCCTTATTCAGGGGAAATCCAAATCCCACAAATTGCCACTAATAGCCGGAGTTACTACAGGTTTGGTTGTTTTCCTAATACTAGCGGTTGCAGCAGCAGCAGCAATGTGGTTTAAAAGAAAGAAACATAGAGACCCTATTGAAGAATGGGAGGTGGAGTATTGGCCTCATAGATTTAGCTACAGAGACTTAGCTATTGCAACCAAGGGGTTCCGAGACGAGCAAGTCATAGGATATGGAGGCTTTGTTAAGGTTTACAAAGGAGTCCTTCCTACTAACGGCCTCGAAGTTGCTGTAAAATGTCTCCTCCGACAGAGCGGGGAAGGAGTGAAAGAATTCATAGCAGAGATTTCAAGTCTGGGGCGTTTACAGCACCGGAATCTTGTGCAGATAAGAGGCTACTGCAGGCGAGGAAAGCGGCTATTCATAGTTTATGACTACATGCCTAACGGAAGCCTGGATAAATTGATGTTTGGTAATCCTGGTGGAGTTCTAGGATGGGGTCAGAGGTACAGAATTCTGTCGGACGTAGCTACTGGACTGCTGTATCTTCACCAAGGATGGGAACAAAGAGTAGTGCACAGGGATATCAAGTCTAGCAATGTTTTGTTGGATTCGGAGCTTCGTGGAAAATTGGGGGATTTTGGACTTGCTCGTTTGTATAGGCATGATGAGAACTACTTAAGCAGTTGTGTGATGGGAACACCAGGCTACATCGCACCAGAAGTGGCACACACGGGAAGGGCCACTGTCGAGTCGGATGTATTCAGCTTTGGGGTTCTGATGTTGGAGGTTGCATGCGGAAGGCGTCCCGTGACTCCCTTTCCCGATGGCCCTCAAATTGATTTGTTGGACTGGCTGCGAGAGCTGCATGCCAACAGCAAGGTTATGGATGCAGCGGATCCGAAGCTTAACGGTGGATACCTTGAGGATGAAATGGAGAGAGTGCTTCAGTTGGGATTACTTTGTTCCAATCCTCAACCGGAAGCCAGACCTCCCATGATGCAAGTGCTGCAAATTCTTCAAGGAGAAGCATCCTTCATTTCACTTTCACATGACAAAGGGGAGCCAAGCTCAACAATAGAGCACTCAGACAATTACAGTACAGATGCCTACTGTTCCACTTCTTTAGAGGGACGTTAGGACTATAGCCGTGGATTGGACAAATAAGGTGATCTCTTTAGAAATTTTTATTTAAAGGATGGTCGCATACTCGATTTCAGGTCCTCTCTTTTGTCTCTGCCGTTGTTGGATAAACATTTTAGTCTTGGCATGAAGCGGATTCATCGAGTGTGTGTTATGCAGCCTTCCAAAATAAATTACCCTTCATTTAGAATTCTGGATTTTATTTTAATTCAGTAGAGTTTCTGATTTATCAGAGTATTTGTTGCAGCCTGAAATTTTTGGCATGACGATTTTTATGTTAAACTTGAAAATACAGTTCGCCTTCGTCTTTTAAATCTGGTCAACTTTCCGTTCCCGTACTGAGAGGAAGTCATAGCTTCATTCAAATGCTCTAAGGCGTTTTCTGTTCGAACGGTCAAGCAAATTATTAAAATTAATTTCTGAACTCGATTGTGCATTCATATTTGAGATAACATATCATTCAGTGATCATTATCAGAATGAGAGTTAGAGGTAAAAAGAAAATCTGAAAAATAAATTTTACACATGGGGTAACATTCAGTGATCATTATCAGAATGAGAGTTAGAGGTAAAAAGAAAATCTGAAAAATAAATTTTACACTTGGTGAAGGTTTTGCAAATAAGGTAACAACTCAAGCGGGCTTAACCTTGGAGAAAACTCCCTGGTTAAGCGCGCTTGAGCTGGAGCAGTACTGGAATGGGTGACCTCCCAGGACGGACCAGTGCTTCACCTCTGTGAGCATCACCTAGATGCAATGAGTGCTAAGTGGACCATTCTATGAGAGATGGGTTCTTGTTGAACCACTACTCATGAAACATGGGTCAATGAGTTTGACTCGAAACTACACTTGAATCCTGATAGCAATATCATAATTTGACACGCTGTGGAAATATACCTCCTACTTATCAATTGATGAGCTAAAGGGGCTCTATTATGAATGGTTCATAAGGCAACACTCGCTAAAGGTTTTGCAAATGGGGTAACAACTCAAGCGGGCTTAACTTGGAAAACTCCCCGTTAGTGATCTGACCTCCACCTTCACCTGTGAGCATCACCTAGATGCAATGAGTGCTAAGTGGACCATTCGATATCATGAGAGATGGGTTCTTGTTGAACCACTACTCATGAAACATGGGTCAATGAGTTTGACTCGAAACTACACGGTTGAATCCTGATAGCAATATCATAATTTGACAAGCTGTGGAAATATACCTCCTACTTATCAATTTTACACAATCCAATCTAAAAATTATTTTTTATTTAATATTGTAAATTGTAAAAATCTAATATTTGAATATTATATTTTATTTTATTTTTAAAATATTGAATAATATTTTGTATTAATAAAAAATAACTATTAAATTATTTGATATTATTAATATGGTAGATTATGCTGCTCTCTTTCACAAATTTTAATTGAGATGACTGAATTTGTGCACATTTAATGGAGAGAAACGTTGTCATATATTTCTTTAAAAGTTAGATGCATTATAAAGGATTGCCATTAGTTTATGAAAAAGGTGTGTAATAAATTAAGTGTGATATCTTTTTAGATCTTTAATTAAATTAAGTAATGTAAATTGATCAATGTTAGTTAATTGTAAATAGATATTATTAATTGATACAAAAAATTGGGTTTGTGTATTTTTTAAATGAATTTTATTTGATGAGATGTTATAATAAAATATTGATGATTTAAAAATGGGAATATAGATGTGAAAGTTAAGATAGTTGAATTTTAAGTAGTTAAATATCTAAAACAAAATTATATGAATCATTTAATCTTACAAATCTAGGATCATGTTCTACAAATCTACAATCATGTCTAAAGTAGAAGTGGGATTTTGGTGGTGGTATTTGAAGAAGAGAAACAAGGTGTTAGCAAGAATGAGGCACATATAGAGGATCTAAGCCTATGTTTATTTAGATTTGTGTTTATATCCTAGTATGAGAACTAAGAGGAAAACTAAGGCTTATGATGTGGATTACATAAGATTGAAATAGAATAGAATGTATAAAATTGAATATATTCACACATACACATATGCATCATATATTACAACACATCTTTGTATTTGAGAAAATGGAACAAGTCCCAAGCAAATTCACTTTCCTTTTAAAATATACTCATTTTTCTTCGAAACAAACCCAAGGTAAACACCTTTATTGACCTCAATAAGTAAGCCTTCATGAATGCAAGTCATAAAAGGTATCCTATTAAGAAATTATGATACATACTCGAACTTCCCCTTCTAAGATTCTCTATCTTATCATGTCTTATTGACTATTATTAACCGTTCGAAGGTTGAACCATTTCTTATTTTGTTAATTCGGGAGAACTTTATAAGCTACCGTTAACCACAACACCATACTCCACCGTCACAATGGGAAGCACGGCTGTGGCCGTTGCTCTCCTCCTCATCCTTCGTCAGTGGCTAGTAGTCCAAGCTCAAACGAATTTTATCGGCCAAACGAATTTCTCTTTCGTTCGTCTGTCTGGAAACGCAACAGTGATCCCCAATGTTGGTATCCGCCTCACCGATCAAGCAGAACACGTTAAGGGCAGAGCTGTATATTCACAAACTGTGCGTATGAAAAATCGCGGGTCTGTGAATGGAACTCTGTCATTTAGCACTGCCTTCGTATTCTGCATACTTCCCCCTTCAGACCTTTCATTGGCCGGAGATGGATTCGCCTTTATCATAGCGCCTCACGCATCTCAAAACACAGCTTTAGATGGTCTATACCTTGGTCTCTTCGACAATTTTACAAGCATGGGACAGTCTTACAATCATCTCTTTGCGGTAGAGTTCGACACCGTACAGAACGGAGAATTCAATGATATTAACGGCAATCATGTGGGTGTGGATCTCAACTCTCTCATCTCTGCAGAGTCTAAGTCCGCAGGTTACTGGATGGGCAACCAGTTTTTAGAGCTGGATCTCAAGAGTGGACAGAATATACAAGCTTGGATTGACTACGATCAACTCTCGGATGAGCTCAATGTAACGGTAGCCCCCGCTGGTTCCCTTCGCCCTGAAATTCCCCTGATATCTATGAAAAACCTAAGTCTGTCAAGCATTCTTGAAGAAGAAATGTATGTCGGTTTCTCAGCATCAACAGGATTAACAATTGAAGGCAATTACATCCTCGCCTGGAGCTTCTCTACAAATGGAACGGCACCTGCCTTGAATACATCTATGCTTCCATCCCTTTTACAGGGGAAATCCAAATCGCACAAATTGCCACTAATAGCCGGAGTTACTACAGGTTTGGTTGTTTTGCTAATACTAGCAGTTGCAACAGCAGCAGCAATCTGGTTTAAAAGAAAGAAACATAGGGACCCTATTGAAGAATGGGAGATGGAGTATTGGCCTCATAGATTTAGATACAGAGACTTAGCTATTGCAACCAAGGGGTTCGGAGATGAGCAAGTCATAGGATGTGGAGGCTTTGGCAAGGTTTACAAAGGAGTCTTTCCCACCAACGGCCTCGAAGTTGCTGTAAAATGTCTTCTCCGAGAGAGCAGGGAAGGGGTGAAGGAATTCATAGCAGAGATTTCAAGTCTGGGGCGTTTACAGCACCGGAATCTTGTGCAGATCAGAGGCTACTGCAGGCGAGGAAAACGGTTATTCATAGTTTATGACTACATGCCCAACGGAAGCCTGGATAAATTGATGTTTGATAATCCTGGCGGAGTGCTACGATGGGATCAGAGGTACATAATTCTGAGGGACGTAGCTGCTGGACTGCTGTATCTTCACCAAGGATGGGAACAAAGAGTAGTGCACAGGGACATCAAGTCTAGCAATGTTTTATTGGATTCGGAGCTTCACGGAAAACTGGGGGATTTTGGACTTGCTCGTTTGTATAGGCATGATGAAAACTACTCAAGCACTTGTGTGATGGGAACACCAGGCTACATCGCGCCAGAAGTGGCACACACAGGAAGGGCCACTGCCGACTCTGATGTGTTCAGCTTTGGGGTTTTGATGTTGGAGGTTGCATGCGGAAGGCGTCCCGTGTCTCCCTTTCCCGATACCCCTCAAATTGGTTTGTTGGACTGGCTGCGAGACCTGCACGCTAACAACAAGCTTTTGGATGCAGCGGATCCAAAGCTTAATGGCGAATACCTTGAGGATGAAATGGAGAGAGTGCTAAGATTGGGATTGCTTTGTTCCAATCCTCGACCGGAAGCCAGACCTCCCATGAGGCAAGTGCTGCAAATTCTTCAAGGGGAATCATCCCCCATTTCATTTTCACTTGACAAAGGTAAGCCAAGCTCAAGCCCAACAACAGAGAGTCTATACAATTACAGTATGGAGCCTTACAGTACAGATGCCTACTGTTCTTCTTCCTTAGAGGGACGTTAGGGCTGTAGCCGTGGATTGGGCAAATAGGGTGATCTCTTTTGAATTTTTTATTTAAAGGATGGTCGCATACTCGATTTCAGGTCTTCTCTTTTGTCTGTGCTGTTGTTGGATAAACATTTTAGACTTGGCATGAGGCGGATTAATCGACTGTGTTATCCAGCCTTTGAAAATTTTACCCGGCATGTAGAATTCTGGATTTTATTTTAATGCAGTGGGGTTTCCGATTTATTAATGTATTTGTTGCAGCCTGAAATTTTCCTTTGGCATGACGAATTTTATGTTAAATATGCAGTTCGCATTCGTCTTGTAAACTTAGGTTAACTTTCCGTAACAATAACAATACATGACAAAATAGCAGCAAACCATCAAAGTTTAATAACCATTATCTTTGCTGGTCTGTTTCGTACAGTTTATTCAGGCAGTTTTTAACTGTATTCTCCTTTATATAAATGCCACTTTCAATATATAAGAAAAAACTTTGCAGTTTCAAGATTGCCTTTATCAAGCATATTGAATCATGTAAACACAGAAGAAAGGCTGATCTTTGTAAATGCAAAGCAGTATAATGGGATTTTAAGATGGAGACAAACTCAGAAACGGAAACTAAAACAAAATCAAAAGAAGAAATTCGCTCGGATTCTACCAAAGGTTCATAACTGTAAGGCAGGAATATCTAAAGAGGCATCTTAGAAAGGAGAGAAAACTAATCAAACTGAGTACAAAGGAAAGGGAAAGGTAACAAGAGACATAGGGAACCTTAGGTCAAACACAAGCAAGATAGAGGGGTCAAGGGCAAAACGAAAGAGATCACTGCAGGCAATGTCACTGAAAAAGTACCCACAGAACTTTATAGCCCTACGTTTTCACCACTACTATGGTCATCAGAGTTATATGTAGAGGAGCTCATGAGAATAAAAAATAGACTCGATGTTCTAGAAACAAAAGAGAGGTTTGAGGACAGCAGGTTTAAAATAGTTACAGAGACCAATTGGAGGCTGGAAAGGGATAATAAAATACTGCAGGAGCAATTTTTTTGAATCTACAAGTTAACATGGAGAAGGGACAACAAGAATTGATCATTCTAAAGCAAGAATTACATCAACTAAAAACAACTGAAAACAATAAGCTAGAAGTGGAGGAAGTTGAAAACAAAATGGAATTAAAGATGATCCAATCAGCATTAGTAGACTTGGAAAAAAAAAGAACCAGCTAAGAGACCAAATAGAAGAGGCCAAATCATGGTCACATGTGGTAAGTGGATCACCAAGTGAGCATAAAGTAATCATTGAAAATCAAGTTAAGAGACAAATAAGGGAAGAAAAAGATAAACAAAGCAAAGCTACAAACATTATTATTAAAGGTTTGAAAGATTTTGGTGAAAGGGAGAGAACCGACATCCTAGCAAGGGACTTCCTTAAAGACGAGCTGAAATGGACAGGTTATATTCAACAAGCAAATAGAATTGGAAAAAAGATAGATGGTGGAAGAGATAGGCATGTAAGAGTCACCTTGAGAAGCTTAGAGGATAAGAATAGGATTCTAAAAAACAGAGGGTTACTTAGAGGCACACATATTTACCTAGACGAAGATTTGACTTTTGAGCAGCAAGAAGAACAAAGGAAAGAATGGGAGAAAGTGAAAACATCAAGAAATGAAGGAAAGTGGGCATGGCTAAAAATTGGGAAAGCCCAAATTGGTGATCGTTTTTCAAACAAGAAATAGGGATTGGGGGCCCCCTAGGAATACTTACATGTTGTAAGTTGGAATTGTAGAGGGTATCCATGGAGAAGAGGACCTGGATTGGGGCCCATAGCAAAGGGTAAAGATATCATCATTCTTACTGAAACACATGAACATGAAGGCTGCAAAGTTCCAGATTTTTAAGGGTATAAGAAAGTTTTAGTTTGGAACAAAGGGAGTGAAACAGGCAAAGGTCATGGGGGAGTTACAGTGCTAATAGGTGAGAAGTGGAAGGGAATTGTTGAACTTGAAAAAGATGACGTAAATAAACAGTACATATGGCTGCAAATAACAGAAAATGGGGTGACTTTCAGATTGGTTGCTTGTTACTTTGCTCCAAAAAATTCTAAGTTCTACAAGAAGAGAAATTTAGACAACGAAGACCTGTATGCCTCACTAAAAAAAGATATATATATTTTTAGCACACTTGGAGATGTTGTCTTAATGGGCGACTTTAATGCTAGAACAACAAATAATCAATCTCTTCAGTTGAGTAGGGAAGAAAAAGGGGAGAACAATCCTTTATGGTTGGAGGAAGGTGGACATCAAAATTGGGAAAGAACATCTCAAGATGGTGATGGCGATGTCACTCTATTTGGGGCAGAATTACTTGGGCTTTGTAGTTTGTTTGGCATGGTTATTTGCAATGGGATGAGAGGTTGGCCACATTTGGGGGGTATCACTTGTAAAACTTATAATGGTCAAAGCGTGGTGGACTATGTGATTTTCTCTCAAGGTTTTGTCTCTAGGCTGCTAGTGTTTGACATTGAGGACTGCCCTATTGGGATGAAATCTGACCACCTACCTCTTCTGGTTAAGCTCGGCATGTCTTCAATCAGCCAGCACATCAAACAAGATCAACACATGCACAAAAAAACCCTCCCAAAGGGTAAAATCCTCTTGAATAAGGAAAATAGAGAAATATTTAGCGTTGTTCTTAAACAACATTTCCATGATTTAAAGAACAACAAAGAGGTCAAAACAACAAAAGAGGGGGATGCCCACATTCATAGCAATTCGTTGATCCCAATAATTCACAAGGCCTTAAATGCATGCAAAAGGTCTCACCCCAAGGTGAAGGTTGCAAACACTTTCCTGAAAAATCCATGGTACGACGAAGAATGTAAGGCAGCCAAGAGATCACTAAAAAAGAGAGGAATGGATAAAGAATACAAGAAAAAATATGAAAAATTGGTGCAGTCTAAAAAATCTGATTATGTAAATGAAAGAAGGAAGGAGCTAATCTCACTTGGAAAACAGAACCCTAAAGGTTTTTGGAGAGAATTGCAGCAAAAGAAAATGAAGATTGAAAACAGTATTACAGATGTCCAATGGCTAGATTATGCTAGGCTTCTTTATGAGTGGGTTCACGAGAAAGACCATCCACCTGTTATTAATACATCAATGGAACTATTCACTGTGGATGATATTAAACAAGGAATAAAGAATTTGGCGAGTGGTAAAGCACAAGACATAGATGAGTTACAGGCTGAATTTTTAAAGTGGGGGATTGACAGTCTTGCCCCTCACATAAAACAAATTTTCAATAATGTCAATCAAGAGGGTTTTCCTATGGAGTGGACTACCAGTGTGGTCATTCCTTTATTTAAAAGTGGTGATATCAATAACCCATCTAACTACCGCACGATTATGGTCAACCCTATCTTTGGCAAGCTCTTTGGGAGCATGATTGAACGAAGGATCAACAATTGGGTAGAAAATGAGGGCAAAAGAGCAAAGGGGCAAGCAAGTTTTAGGTCAAGACACTCTACCATTGATCACTGCATCACCCTTAGACATTTGATTGAAAAAATTTGGAACACTCAAGGTGAGGAAGCTTACTGCTGTTTTGTAGACTTCAAGAAAGCTTTTGACACGGTACGTAGAGACAAACTATGGAATAGAATGGAGGAATTAGGCATCCCAAACATGTATAGAGCAATTGTTCATAGATTGTATGAGAAGGTTAGAGCTAAAATCAGAACAAGCGAAGGTATGTCAGAATGTTTTGGTAGCGACATTGGGGTTAAACAGGGCTGCCCTCTATCTCCCACGCTTTTTGGGCTATACATTGATAAGTTGGAAGCTTGGTTAAGCAAGACGGACGGGGGCGGTATTCAATTGGCAGGTTATGTGGTGAAGCTACTTTTATATGTTGATGATCTTATCCTAATTTCAAAAACAGCTCATGGGTTAAAAGAACATTTGAAAGCTCTTGAACTCTTTTGTCACGAGGTTGGGATGCAAGTGAATATCACCAAGACCAAAATCATGATTTTCTCATTGATTAGAAAAGATAAGCAGAATACCTTTCTTTTTGAAGGCAGCCCGCTTGAAATTGTGAAAGAATACAAGTATCTTGGGATTGACTTTCATTATAAGCTCAGTTGGGAGACGTGTCATACGAAAAGGATACAGGGAGGTTGGAAAGCCTCTTACCTTCTACAAAATAGGTGTAGAAAAGCCGAGCTTTGGGATTGGAAAACCAAGAAACACGCAAGTGCATAAAGTTGAGTCCACGAAGCGGGAAGTTTTGCCTTAAGTAAAAAATGAATTCGCTTAAAAAATAGGATCCCGTTAGCTTCTGATCCCGCCTAAGTTTAAAAATGGGATCCGCTGAATTATTTTGGAAAATTTTCAAACGGGATCCCGAAATTTTCCAAAACGGAAATTTCCAAAATAGTTTTAAACGATCCCGCTTTTGAAAAATTTCAAAAATGGAAACTTTATTCTTTGAAAAATTTCATGTTTGAAAGTTTTCAAAACGGGATCCCGTTTTGAAAACTTTCCATTTTTGGAAATTTTCGTTTTTGGAAGAATTTCAAAACGGGATCCTGTTTTACAAAACGGGATCCCGTTTCATAGAACTATAAAAAATGGCATTTTTATGAAACGGGATCCCGTTTTGAAACGAGATCCCGTTTTTTAATGAAACGAGATCCCGTTTTTTAAATTATGAATTTTTGAGCGGGTTTTTGGCTTGTTTTTTGGTTCGGGAAATGGCTTGGGGACCCGAACCTAAGCTTTGGACCTAGTTTGACCTGCAACTTGAAGGTCCTGTTAATGTCACAGGAAAATAATGACTTTAGACATATGTTTGAAGACCTATTTTGCAGAATTTTTTTACGAAATTGAAACCCATTATAGATGAGACAGTGCAGATTCCAAATATGTAATTTTTTTAATAATTTGATTATTTTTTCTATTTTTCAATTAATTTCTAATGAAACTAGTCCATAAACTTGAATTATCAGGTTTTTTAGTATTTTAATAACTTTTGATCAACATAAAATTTTGATGAACGGATTGCACGAGAGCAAAATTTAGACAATTCTTTTCAGTTTAAAAAAAAAAAAAATCAAAAAATGATAAGTTTAGGTCATCTTATGCGTGTCGTACACGACGATTTTTCAAAATGACAAATATGCCTAATAAATATTTAATAAAAAAAAAAAGTATTCAATAAAAAATTATAAAAAAATATTAAAAGCAAGCTTTAGTGAGTCACAAAACTTTTCCCAAAAGGATTTAGAAAAATATGATAATTTAGGTCAAAATATGGATGTCGTACACGTGCATGGTATGGTATATAAAAAGTGACTTTTAAACAGTGGTTTTTAGAAACGCCTATTGAAATTCAATTTTTACAATCTGGTATTGAAATAAATTACATATTTGGAAACTAGACTCCGAGTACTACATTTTATGATTAGTGACTTTTTTGAAGATTCCATCTCTAAGTGCTTCAAATTTTAAGGTCAAAGTGTCAAATTCTAAAAATTAGGGAAAACACTTCCACTTTTTGGCCAAAAAGTGGACTCAACTTCTTGCACACACCCACACTTTTTGGTTTGCTTATTACGCCGGTTGTACTTTATGGATGTGAAGTGTGGGGGAGCAGTATGTCAAAGTGTAGTTGGAGACAACTAGAAAGAATCCAGAAGCATTTAATAACAAGCAGTCTCAAAGTTAAAACCACAGTCCCATATGAAATTCTTTTAGCTGAAATGGGGACTTTTCCATTGGAAGCGTTGACACTAATCCGGTTGATAAGCTATTTAAAGAAGGTTGAAAACATGGATAACCACCGGTGGCCTAAAATGGTTATGAAGGAGACGCTAGATTTTAGGAAGAAAATTCGGATGAAACAGAACCACAAGTGGATGAACAAGTGGGACATCAATCTACATGATTGTCCTAGCACCAATAGTGAAATAAAAAGCTATGTGACTGAAAAATTCAGAACTGCCATGTGGACAAATTAGATTGGGTGAAAAAAAGCATATTACATCAAAGAATTTAATCTGGCAAAAGATCATGGTGACAAAACCTATTTAGGTGCAGCTATTAAAGGGAAAGCGAGGTTGTTAGTGGCACAATTGAGGACGTGATTGCATCACCTTAGGTGTGAGACCGGTAGGTGGAAGATACCCAAGGAAACTTGGGAATAAAGAATTTGTATTTTCTGCAACAAGGGCGCTGTGGAAACAGAATGGCACTTCGTCATGGAGTGCACTGCTTACATGGATATCCGCACTCAACATGGGAATTGTTTGAAAGTTGACAATATGCACCAGTTATTTGGGGAAGATAAGATTAATCAAATGGCTAGCCTTCTAGTCAAAATTAATGGCAGGAGATCCGACTTGGAAAAGAACATGAAGACAAATTAGGCTTGTTTTGTCTCGGTCCCATAGACTGTTTAGTCCCGTGGACGTCATTAAAATCTTTCATTCATTCAATGTCGGGAGTTGAGCCATACCCTCATTCACATGTTCACAGGTTTTTCCAACGGTCAAACAAATTAATAACAATTTTGTATTTATTTTAATTTTAAAACTGTTAAAGTAATATTTTTTAATTGAGAGAAGAATAAATATTAAAATATTTGATATTTAAAAATAGTCATGGTAGAAAACACTGCTCTCTTTTAGCAATTTTAATTGAGATGACTAAATTATTTAGTTGAGATGAAAGCTGTCATACATTTCTTTAAAAGTTAGATGCATTACAAAGGATTACCGTTAGTTCATAAAATAGTGTGTAATAAATTAAGTGTAATTTTGTTTTTTAGATTTTTAAAATGAATTATGTAATGTAAATTGATATATATATATATATAGATGAGAAGAAGTTGGGTTTGTGCATTTTGAAATGAGTTTCAATGAGATGATATGATAAAATATTGATGATGTTTATATTTATATAATTATGTATATATATATATATATATATATTGATGAGAAAAATTTGGGTTTGTGCATTTTGAAATGAGTTTCAATGAGATGATATGATAAAATATTGATGATTTAAATATGATACTAAAATATAGATGTGAAAGTTAAGACTATTGAATTTTAAGTAGTTAAGTGTTTAAGATAAAATTGTATGAGCCAACTTATTTTGCAAATCAAGGATCATGCCTTTCAAACCTACAATCATGTCCAAAGTAGAAGTGGGGCTTCAATATCTACAAAGAATGTTTGGCTAGTGGTAGTTGAAGTAGAGAAACAAGTTGTTACCAAGAACAAGGCACATATCAAGTATCTAAGCCTATCTTTCTTGAGAGTTGTATTTATAATCTACTATGAGTAATAAGAGGAAGGCCAAGACTTGCGTTGTAGATTACATAAGGTGGTGGAAAAATAAAACATATAAAATTCAATATACTCACTCATACACATGTGCATCATATATCACATCACATCTTCATAAGAAAAAGAAAATAGCACAAGTTCCTAGACAAGTTCACCTTCCTTCAAAATATATTGATGTATTTTTATAACAAACCTAAATTAAACACTTTTATTGGCTTCAATGAGTAAATCCTTCATGAACTCAAGTCATAAAAAAGTGTCCTCTTCCATACTAAAAATCTTACTATAAACTAGGAACCAAATTATAAAAAACAAAAACTAATTCACAATATTTAGACAACCCAAAAATCCATCTTAAATTGCTATAAGCATACAACCTAAGCTAAAAGTACCTAATCATTAACCTAAAATTTAGTCATCTCTCCCATATCATTATTTTCATGCTACTACGCTAGCCTCAATAAATATTGAAAAGACATGACCCTAAAAAATATTTGAAGCCTCCTTTAAAATATAGCACTACCACCTTTATAAAATCTACATGTATATTATATTGAGGGGGTCATGGAGATAGTTAAATCTGTTGTTTAATTTACTTGATATTGCTAGGAATCGTTGGCTCAATTAGTAAGTGCTATATTAAAATTTTAATCTGTTGGCGGTCCTTTTGAAAAATGCCACCAATTTATCATTGTGATTTAGAAGGAAATAACCACCCACCAAAGAAAATGGTGGGTGTTGCAAGCTTTGCTTCACACACCTATGAAATGTGTTCACACTAAGAGGGCCCTGATAAGAAAATTCGGTAGCAATGAATGTACTGTATAGGATTTTGTTCATTCTCTTAAAAAAATCCCACGTTCAACTTATTGACGAAGATGTTTTAGTCAAGTATAAACCTTTATAATAGAATAATCATTCAAACAAGAATTTGAAGAGCAAGACAAGGTACAACACTTGCAACCACATGGGGAAAAAAAACAAAAGTTTTATATATATCACTTCTTAAATATTTATCAATCATTTTTTTTTGTATTAAGTATAGAAAGAGCAGAAAATATAGATCATATAGTCTGAGTGTTCAACCGAGTATCAGATCAGAATATCCCCCCATTACAAAAACTCTAGTTCCCCCCATTACAACAAATCAAAAAATCCCAGTCTGCATCTACAGCCCCCTAATATATCCCTTTACATGATATCAAAGTTAACCTCAGTTGGGTGAGGCCAAAAGAAGTCCATCATCTATCCTGTATCAAAATGCTATTAGTTACATCATATAGTCATTAGAACATGTACAAGTATAATCCACTAAGTAAAAATATATATAGCTACTACTGCTCAAAAAGGATATACACAAGAAAATTATCCATTGTATGCTCTAGACTGCTCCATGACCACCACTCAAGACTACCAATGTCTCTGCAGCAACCATTTCCTCATATGAAGGTTGCACAGTCTGTCTTTTGTTTTTAGTTTTTTTGTTTTGCCCCTCTACTAGGTCCTGACGAAATTCTTGTAGAGCCCTCATGAACACATCTACACCTGGGTGTCCCTCTCCTGGTGCGAATTGCCTCACGACTCGCGATCTGTCCACACGCTCAAGAAACCTTGGCTCTAATACCACCTGACGAGGGTGCAACTCGAGACACATAAATTTACGCACAAAACTAGAGAATAATTTTATTATTCAAAAAATTTACTTCTTACATGTAGAGGATCACAAATCCTCAAACTCTGCAATACATGCAAGCTACCGAAATTACAGTCACTCTTGAATCCCCTTTCACAGCATGCGAACTCTTTTTCCCCCAAAAAGCTACAAAAATCAGAAAATCCCCCCATAAATAGCTCCTTTTTCCATTTTGGAGCCAAACAACATTTGAATTATCATATTTTGACGGTTTGGTGCCACAAATTACAATTTGAAATTCAAAATTTAAAACATCATTCAAAAATTAGCACATTTTAAAAGTGTACCAACTTCCGGGAGCCATAACTTTTGATCCGAGACTCCATTTTTCGAACCGTTTGAACCATCAGAAAGGTCTCAAAGTCAAGAATGTGCTCGAAATGCCAATTTTGACAAGTTTTTGGGGCCGTTTAGTGCCTCAAACCTGATCTGGAAGGCTTTTAGGTGCATTTATGGGAGACTGAAACTGCAATATCTTTTAAACCGAGAATGCTCTCGGCCTGATTCTTTCGCCAATCTTCTTATTTTTTCATTTTGAATCCTTCCATATAATTTTTTGTCCCCAAACACCTTCAAATTCTAATACTTGCTAAAAATAGCAATTGACCAGAAAAAGCAGAAAAGCAAAACTGAAAGTGGGGATTTACATTATGACGAAAAGGGTATCCAAAAATGCAAAGACATCTACAAAAGGCTAACCAAAGGAAACATAAATGGAATGCATATTTTTTGGATGATGCAAGATTGCCCTTACACCACTGGATGCTTCTGCATCAAGATGTCCATACCTCGCCTCCATTATATCTATAGTGACCTGTCTATTTTCCAAATAACTCCAAAATTTATCTTTTGAAAGAGCCATTGTAATATAGACCTGAATAGCAATATTGTAAAGCATGAGTCTTCTAGAAGACTCAATATGCAACCTCTTCCTTCCTTGAAAACTATCTTCATTCCTTGCTTTCCATATGAACCACAAAATATTAGAGGACAGACATAAGCAAAATAGTGCAGCAATTTTCCCCATCTTTATATTATGATTAAACCAAATTTTCTTAGGCAGAAGTTGACCATTAGTTCCCCATATATCTTGCTTATTGCAGAAAATTTTCCATATTTCTTTAGCAAATGTGCATTCAAAGAAGATATGATTAATTTTTTTTGGTACCCTACATAAACTACACACATCTATGTCATCAAATCTACTTTTAAAAGAAAGTTTTTGTATAATGAGGAGCCATCTGAAGCATGTTCTTTTTGCCTCAATCTATCTAGCCCAATTATTTTGGAAGACCTTTTGCCATTAGTCTCCACTATAATTTCCAAATTTGGTTCAAATGTTCAGTCAGATCAGAGTGTCCTGTTAGCATAGTGTGCAGTTCTTACATGTTAGCATAGTGTACAATTCTTTAACCTTAGCCTTGTTTATGTTAGAGCCATTTTTCCACTGAAATTATTTAAACTGAGCAGTGCCATTCTTAGTCACCACAGGGAATTTTAGCCAATTACAAGCCTCTCAGAGGATTGTATATGTTCTCCAATTAGTAGGGGTATTTTAAATTCAGAATTCAAATCATTTCAATCCTTCAGCTTTCCATCTTTCAGTATATCACTGAAGTTCCTAATTCCTTTAGCAACCCATCCTTTGGTAGAGTAGCCTTGGATTAGTGCCAGGGGTTTCCCTTTATGCTTTAGATTCCACCAAATAGACCGATGGGCCTGAATAGTCCCAAAGTCCCCCTTGGTGAACTGGTGATTATCTAGATGTGTTTTCATCACTTCCCAAGCCTTCCAGATTGTCCTAAATACATTGGATCTTGCAGGTAGCATAACCTCCTCACTACTAAGGATATCGTTGATAGGCAAAGATCTCCAAGCTTTTGCACATTTAGGGACAACTTTGAGTATATTTTGTCAAAGTAAGACTTTCTAGGGTTCCTCACCTTCCAATGCCCCTATAACCCACTGTGAAGCTAGGGCAATGCCTTGTAACTTTAAATCTTTCAGTCCCAGTCCACCTTTAGATTTTTCAATGGTGCACCATTCCCATTTAACTGCATGCCTCTTTCTCTTCCCTTTCCCATCTGACTAGAGGAAGGCCCTTATTCTTTTATGAATTTCATTGATTTGATATGAATTAAAAAACCACATAGAAGCAAAGTAAATGTTGTATGAAGAAAAAATCTTCTGACAAATCTGTAATTGCCCAGCGAGAGAAAGAAATTGCTTGTTCCATTTGGTGATTTTCCTTTCAATTTTATCCCTAATCCAATGCCACGTTTCCTTTACATCTGGTTCCATAGCAAAGGGGATCCCAATATACCTAACCAATTTATGAGGACCACCCCATTGAATCCTGAAATTGCTAACCCAATCTGGGGGTCTATCCTTCCATCCCATAAGCCAAGACTTTGAGGGGGCAAGCTTTACACCCGAGGCCAAGCAAAAGATTTCCAGTTTCCTCATTAGATTTGCAAAGTTTCCTTCTATAATTAACATGATGGAGGTATCATCAACAAATTAGAGACTGAGGAGTTCATTTTCATCAAGCAACCTAACACCTCTTACCCTTAGGACTAGAGCATTTTCCCTTAGGAGATAATGAAGAGCATCATAAGCTATAGCAAAAAGTGTTGGGGCAAGGGGACACCCTTTCCTTATAGATCTCTTAAGGGGGATCTCCTGAGTAAGAACACCATTAATCTCAAACTTGAGCAGTAGCATCTTGGAAGAGTGTTTTGACCATTTGATAGAAGGTTTTAGGGAAACCAGAGGCTTTCAGCATAAGGAACAAAAAAATCCCACTCAATTCTATCATAGGCCTTTTCAAATTCCAAAAGCAACATTATTTCATTCTGATTTGTTTCCTTCGCCCAGTGCAATGCTTCCCAACTGGTGATCAAGTTTTCGAGGATATATCTACCCTTTATAAAACCTGTTTGTGTAGAATTTATTATGGAGTGAAGGATTAGGGCCACCTTGTCAGCTAGAATCTTGTCCAAAATCTTATAGGAGACATTTAGTAGAGTGACGGGTCTCCAGTTTTTTATTAGAGATCTATCACCCTCCTTTAGGATCAATTTGACTATACCTTTATTAATCTTGTTGCCAAGAGTACCTTTTTCAAAAGCTTCCTTGTACACCAGAAGAAGATCATCACACACCCATTCTACAAATGTTTTATAGAATTTAGCAGGGAGTCCATCTGCCCCTGGGGATTTGTCATCCTTAAGTGAAAGGATAGCCTTTTTAATCTCTTCCTGAGTTACCTCTTTCCCCAGATCATTTTCCATATCATCACTAATCTTTTTTGGAATAAGTCTCTTGATATGCTCTCTTTCCTATTTGTTAACCTCCATATCTTTTTTTGAGGAGAATAGTCCTTTATAAAACTGGAAGAAGTGGTTCTTTATCTCTTCTTGGTTAGTCACAAAGGACCCATTCATAGAGATGAAGTCAATCTATTCTCTAGCCTGATTTTCCATAATATATCTGAAGAAGAACTTAGTGCCTTTATCACCATTTTCCAACTAGTTCATTTTAGCTCTTACCCTAAGCCCTTGAATCTTGTTGCTCTAGAGTCTCCTAAGCGAATCTTTGGCCATAGCCAACCTATTTGTGAGGGCTTCATCCATAGGATTAGATTGTAGATCAATTTCATCTTGGAGAAGTTTATCTTGGAGGAGGACCTCCTTCCTTCGGTTGTCTTTGGCACTCTTCTTCCCAATTGTCTAAAAAAGAATTTTTTAGCCTTCTGTGTTCATTGACCATCTATCAATAGGGGAGACATTTTTGTACATCCATTTATTGATTTGCCTGAGACACAATATAACATTTCTACACTCAATATCCTTTAGGAGGTTGGTATTGAGGCATAAGCTATCGTTGCAACCATCAATCTTGGGAATCCCATCTTTCAAGCATAACTTAGCTCTAATGGGATGGTAATCTGATAGAGAATAGGGACAGACTTCAACCTTACAACCTTCTTTCACCAGTGAGGCCGAAAGAAATTCTTCACTTACATAAAATATATCGAGCCTGCAGTAAATTCTTCTACCCCCTTTTTGAAAATTACACCATGTAAACCAAATTGCTTGAGTGTCTTTCTTTTGGCCTTCAATAGGGTCCTCAATCCTTAATTTGGACTTCATCCTCTGCCAATAGAATCTTTCATTCCCTTTCCAGTCAAAGCCTATTCCACCCCATTTATCCTCCTCATTTTCCACAAAATTGAAGTCTCCTCTAATAATCCAGGGGATATCTTGCAATGAGTAAAGCTAGTTCCAGAGCAGGATCCTTTCTTTATAGTCATTGGGGGCATATATTGAGCAGACCCCAAAGCATCTTGTATTTTCCTTTATGACCACCCATACTGCCCTGTTGCAAGGGGAGGTCCCAAAGCTATTCACATGTTGAGCCCATTTGTTTGCCAACAAGATTTTAGCTCCCCCTTTACGTTTTTCATGGTTGGTAATATATTGGGTAGCATCTTTCCATATAACCTTTAGGCTTGTTTCAAGGGTGAAACCAATAGCCTTTACTTCTAGTAGTAGGACAAAGTCTTTGTCTTTTTTCTATGCTAGAAACCTCCTTACCACATGCTTCCTATCAGGGGTTTCAAGTCCCTGTACATTCCAGGAAATACAATTAACCTCCATTAGATTTGTTCATTGGGGGAGGCATTTTATCACTCAAGAAGTTGTCAAAGCATTTAGGAAGCCTGTTTTCTACTTCCACTCTTTTTGCATTAGGAGGGAGAATCCCACTAACCTTCTTTCTTTTATCTTTCTGAGGATGAGTGAGATCTTTATCCGGAGGAGATTTGCTCATCTCTAGGTCTTTCTTCTTCTTATATCTCCGAGTTTTTTTCACAATAAGTTCCATGGGGATCTCTTCTCCATCAGTGATATCCTTAGTAGACAACAAACCTATGTCATCTCTAGAGTCCATGCCTAATTGTGATGCAAGACCATCAAAGCTCATCACTCTACCAAGATGATTGGAAAAATTCACTGTCATGTTAGGAACTATGATTTCATGTACTTTCTCATTCCCCATTACAAATGATATAGTGTTGTATGTTATAGGGCCTTTTGTGTTTATTCTCCATGCCATCATGGAGGAGAGATTCTAGGTGAACATCACTGCTTTCAGTAGGCCTCTCTTTCCAGACTGAATCAAGGTCATGGAGATCCTCCCCAGCCTCCGGAGTTTTGGTTTCCCTTCTAGGGATATGTGGTGTCCTCTCACCACCACCATCTAGGAGGCAGTCATCAATTTGAAGATCCACTTCATTGTTCTCTTTAAAATATTTAGAATTAAAGGTGTAGATTTCTCTGTCCGATTTGGGATTAGGGCCATTAGGCACTTTATGTTGCATTAGTTTTAAAAGAGCTAGCTATTGTGCATTCAACTTTAAATTGCATTTTGGCATACCTGACTTCCTTATAAATTCAGGCTTGGGCTCCTCCTTTTCTTTTTGGTGGTCTTTATCTACATTATTCCCTTCCTTTGAGTTGCTTTCTAATTCACAAAGAAGAGAGGTTAGGCTTCCTTCTACAATTGGTGTTGTTGCATTATTTTTTGTCAATTCAGGGTTCTCCCCTTGTGAGGGCTTGTTCCTTGTTTTCTTATTCAAGTTAGGATTTGATGGGGAGAATCTCTCATCAAGCTGTTGTGGAGTGGGGCCAAAATGTACAGAGTCCCCAACATTATTCTCTTCATTTTTTGCTTGACCCTCCATTGTAGAGGGTTGCTTATTGCTTTTATTATTATTTTTATTTGCTCCACCAGAGGCGGCTTTGGAGTTAGTTTCATTTCTTATTAGGGGACAATTCCTTCTTATGTGGCCCTCATGTCTGCACAAATAACATGCGTTCAACCCTCCTAGGGTTTCAATTTCACAACATTACCAGACTTTAATTGAATTTCAATAACCCCCGGTAATTCTTTACCTGGAGATAGGGAAACCAACACATGTGCATTAGAATGTGGGAGAGGGGTTTTCGTATCATCAATTTTTAGAACACTTCCATACGGTTCCAGAAAAGTAGAACAAATTTCCATAATCGAGGAGGGACATGTTTAATTACTAGCCATCTAGGGTTGGAGAGGGCCAATACCTCCTCCTCCATGGCTTCTGGATTCCAAGCCAGGGCTTGAAAGAAAACCGAGCCCACATTCCAAAATTGTTTCTTAATTGCCTCTGATTGTGAATTATAATTATTAAAAAATATAACATATAAACCCTTCTGAACCATGCGGTAGTAATAAAACTGCAACCTTAGCTTTTTTTCCCACACATTGTGAAACCATTCTTCCATATATTTTCTTGCTAGAACCCTATTAGGGCCAACGACTGTAAAGAAAATGACAGTTTTCAACAATCTAGAGTCCTCTTCTACGATTGCCTCATCTACAACATTGTTGGGAATCAAAATAGCTTTCAAGGGAGGAGTCGTGGATTGCTTTCCTTGTCTTTCTCTGCCATTCTCCTGCTCTTCATCATTGCTCCTGAGCGTGAACTTGGCACCCTCTGGCAAACGATCTCTCTCACCCACAACAATGTCACGAAATGATTTGGGAGTGACATTATTGACAGGTGGAGTGGAAGCATTAATATGAGCATCGCCTAGTGGATTTGTTTCTCTGGCCATCACCTCTGAGTCCTTCATAGGAGCCACACATACGACCACACCCGGGTCAGGCTGCCGACACGAAAACCTCGCCCCTCTTAATGTAGACAATCTTAAAAGAAATTACACCTTGGCAAAAAGTAGGAAAAAGTCGTAGGTGAATAGAATGATTAACAAACGTGGAGGAGGGTCGAGCCTCTTCCATGGATGGGTGATCTCGCACGTGCGCAGGCCTTAGTTGCAGAGCACACCAACCCCTTCCTTCTCAGGTCCTCCAACGTTCAAACCTTTTTCTCACCAATCAATTTTCAATTGGGTATGGTTAATTATAACAAATATGAGACAAAATATTGGGAGGAAATGTATAAGGAAAGGAAATAAATAAAAATAAGTCTAATATAATGGTTAGTATTTGTCTTGGAATTTTATATCGACAAAGAATTTGAGTAACTTTATTGATAATCAAGTGCTTCTTTTTTTGGGAGGGAGACAAAAAGAAAATTATATTAATGAAAGAGAATCTACATCCAATTACATTATAGAGATTTCTTGATAGTCATAGTTATCAATAAAATTATAAAATTTCAAAGATTAAATATAAGCGTCGATAAATAAAACTAAAAAGTTCAAAACTGTTAATTCTATTAGACAAGTTATTCTAAAGCACACATGAAAAACTAGATGTGAAGTTGTGTTTTCTAAAAACTAGATGTTCAAGTGGCTTTTTTGTTTTTACAGCTCCAAATCTTATTCAAGAAAAACTAAGAGATTAAGGTTCAACTATAATAAATTAAAGAGCAAGTCTTACAATTCCAAACCCATAACAGATTTTGTCAAAGAAAAATTGTACAATGTATGACGTGATTGTCACTTTCAACCTTCTTTTAATATATTTACATTTGTTTTGTTTGACTATCTGTTGATAGCTCTTATTCTTTATAATTCTGCTTTGAATCAATATAAATATAAAAATGATTGATTTGAACAATATGAAAAAAACTTGTTCATGTGTAAAAGGTGTATAAAGAATCAAACACACCTTTTGTGTAAAAGCTGAATAAAGTGTATATTGCTTGGTATACCGGTTGCGTAAGTCAAACCAAATCTACCATCGGATTCTCTTGATTGATCTGGTACTGGTGGTGAACAGGTGGCGGTTAAAACGTTAACCTCTTACATCCACATCTATCACCGTCCATGCCCGTCATTTCACGTGTCGTGGTTGAATGCGCAATCCCTCTTCACCAGTGCCACGCAAGTTAATCTTTGAAAAATCGACTTGCTGATATACCTAATACGTAGGTGAGGGGTCCCGCTGTAACTACTATGGCGTCAGTTGCCAAAATTATGTTGGAATAATTGAGAGGAAGGCTTGGAAAAAAGAAACAAAACATGCACTATTAGTATTTTCACTGGTATCACATTTAGTGCCACATTGAAGGATTCGGTGGGTCCTCTGGGCTCCTTAAGCCTTACACTTGGCCGATCAAGTTTTCTATCAGATATGCATGTCAGATATTTTAAGGTACGAATAACTCTTTCACGGATGGAACTGGTTTTCTTTGAGTATCATTAAATAGTTGTAAAAAGTTTATTATTATAATAGAGAGTTTATTTAGGGGCGCTGGGTCTAGTTCGATTGGTTAAAGCATTCTCTTGGAGGTAAGAGGTCACGAGGTGTAGTCTCCCACCATCCTTGTGGTATAGAAGGGCATGTTGCACTAGCGTCACCGACCATGTGAAAAAAGTTTACCAGACACACTGTAGTTTATAGGGGGATGGCTACCCAATTCCGTTATAAGGGGATGACTACCCGATTCTGATTCCTGCAGTCTTAAAAAAATAAAAAAATGGAGAGTTTAAAAATTACACACAATTGATTAAAGATGCAGGTACAGTTATAGCTAACTGATTAAATAATTTTGGTTTCAAAATGAACATTCCAATGGGCATCTTGGTTCTTTGGAGAGAGAAGAAAGGGAAGGGTAGAAGAGAATAGTTGATTTGGAACACTCTAGAGTTGTTGGCATAAGAAAAGATGGAAAATAACATAAATCGATTTTTTTGGTATTTTTTTATATTGTACTAATTTGCATTTTTGAAGATCTTCGGAAAAAAATTGGGATCGAAATTGTTGTCAATCTCTTGAATTGAATAGGTAAAAGCATTGAATTTAAGGGATTGAAATTAGATCTCTTTGAGACCTTTCCAATGAGGTAGAGAAGTCCTCAATTTGACCAACAAGTTGAAAGTTGTGAACTTGCCAAGTTGGGGTACATAAATTCACATGTTTTTTGAATTTTTTGGTTTTATTTGTTATATTTTCATAGCCAACTATTCATTTCAAATTCATAAGGTTATGGTGATAGTTGATATGCCACATGTTGTATATATTTATTTTAGTTTGAATAAGGCGACTTTGAAGGCTCACAACTCTTAATTCACAAGTTTGTCATATTGCCCATTATTTACAGTAACACAAGTTCTCATTCACACCATGTATTGTTACCTAGATTTGTAACTTAATTCAGATCAATAGTGGAAGGATTGTTAGTGACTTGGAGGGTAACGTCATAGGTGCTTTTGCAATAAACTTAGGTAAGAAAACTAATCACTTTGTAGAGGCACCGACAACTTATAGTGGGTTGAAATTGGTCAAGGAATTGCATATCCAAAAATGTATTATTGGAAGTGACTCCTTCATTATTATACATCATTTGAATAAAAAGACTAAGTTTGGTTGGACAATTAGTAATTTGATCCAAGGCTCTCTTAATATTATTCATTCTTTAAATCAAGTGAAGGTTCAACATACTCTTAGAGAAACTAATTGTATTGTTAATCTAATGGCTAATAGAGTGGTTAACATTAAGGGGAAAAAATTGGATTGGGGGAGGATGTCCTCTTCAAGCTAGTTTGCTATTTAACTAACTCCTTAGGCTTGGCCAATGTTTCATTATGATGATTTATAAATGATTTTGTATAACATCATTAATGTTTCATTCAACCTTATTTCTTGGAAGAGTTTAATAACTATGATATAATTATGGTGGTTGAATTTGTTGGGTAGTGGCAAAATAGGAATGTCCAGATACTAGGAATGGACATGACTATCTCAAAAGAGGTTATTGTAGCTACTATGAGCCACAAAATTGACTGTTTGAAGATCTTTAAGAACTATAAGATGGTTGAGGAGGTGAATGGTGTCTTCCTTAAGAAAGGTGAGCCCCTCAATCATTAATAGTTGGGTTATGCTATTAATTATATTAAAAATCCTTGGAATGAGGTGGTTGTGGTGATTATGAAACATATTACTCTAGAGGGTCAATTCACAACTTTGTCTTCTTATCATTTTTCCTCATCAAAGAATTTTTATCTCACCACACCATTTCCCTTCCCTTCATTCTTTTAACTTCTTTGGAGGTTACTATGAAAAAAATGGTTAGGGGAATTGGGGTCTTACTCAATGCATGTTAATAGGGATCCTTCTTCTAAGAAGCACAAGCAAATTGGATTGAATCTTCCTTCAAATAGGAAGAGGAAAGTAGAGATGACATATTCTCCTATAGTGATGCAAAGGATGACAATACTAATCTAGATTCCAATAAGAAGCATATAGATGATGACATGGCCAATGAAATAAAGGAAGATAGAATAAAGGAAAATCTCAAAAACAACAAAGATAAAGCAAAATTCTACAAAGAACTAGTCCCAAAAACCAAGTTCCCCAAAACCCCCAACCCCTTTCCCCATGCCTATGAGGAGAATCAAGTACACATATGTGATGAAGAGTCCTTGCAAGGTGTTATAAGGGTCGTTAACCATATCATGTAATAGCCTTTGGAATTAGCAAAGGAAACTAAAAATTAGCATATGTTATCTAAATGGTTCTTTATAAAAAATCATAGATTACATACATTACTTGATGGTCATTTTAGGTAAAAATATACAAGGGAAAAGTTTTAGTTCCTAAGGAAGAAGATAAGTTGATTTTGAAACATTGGGAAGCTTTGTAAGGAATTGACTTCTTGAAAATTGAAAGGGAACAATAAAATATTAAGAAACAAAATGGAGGAGGAAATAAAGGACATCAAGGATAGATTAAAGAAGGTGGTTGATACTAGTAAGGCTCCTATGAATTCTAGTATTGATAGCTTGAAATTTCTCAAAGATAAGCTTCAAAGTGTTAAAGAGAAACACAAGGGGAGGTTTTTGAGTGACAAAAAGTTTTTGAGTATCCAACAAGGGGCAACATAACTAAAGTAAAGAAAAGAGAAAGCTGAAATAAGTGCCAAGAAAGTCTAATTTATGCGTGAGAAGTTAGAGGTAGTTGAGGCCTTGCACAAACTATAATGGCTAAAGATATCTTTTTCTTTTTGACTTGTGAATACCTTCAAATTTTTTGTTTTGTATTGTTTTATTGTTGATGGTGGTTTTGGTTTTTTTTTTCGTCTTAGTGTTCTTATTTTTTGTTACTTTAATAATAATTCATATTTTATCCTACTACAATGTACAATAGTCTTATTGTTTTTAAAATATAAATTGATATATTATTATTATTAACTTCTAATATACATAATTTATGATCCCTTCGTGTTGGATAATAATGCAAGCGTAGAAAGAAGATAAGATTTGATGCCAATGCAGTTGAAGTTTTTAATCAGACATTCTAAATTAGATTTTCAAGTGCTATTGACAACTTTTTAGTAGATAGTAATTTCTATGTTTTTTGTTAATGTTTTTAATTGCTTTAAAAATTTTGCATGGAAGGAAAGTCTGTCTTAGGGGATTGATATCTCTATAAAGAGATCACACTGCTGTTTATTTTGCAAGTCTGAGAAAGACCTCTATAGTGAGGCATGATGTAATCCAAATGTGAAATTGATTGAATAGAATATATTGTATGTGTGTTAAATATTTTTTCTGTGACAAATCTCTCTGCTGTAAGTGCTTTTTTTTTTTCTGTTTGCTGGTAATTTTCTGGACTGTTAAAATACTTCACTTGAAAGGAAAAAAAAGAAAATAAACATATTTCTAACACAAAACAGAGTACCCTCAATATTTATGTATCAGCATCAGGCGACTAAAGCTTAAACATTATCTTGTAAAACAAGCTTCCTTTTACGGCACCTCCAAGGACTGGGAAACTGAAGAGTCCTCCATGGGGCCTGAATCACTCATCTCAAATGGAAGAGAAAGGGCAGAGGCCGCAAGGGAGACTTGCCCTTCGAGTATTTGAACCACTTGTCTCATAGCAGGTCTTGCTTCCGGTTCAGGATTAGAACAGAAGAGTCCCAAATTTAGCACTTTCTCCATCTCATCTTCAACAAAATAACCACAAAGCTTTGGATCCGCGGCATCCATGAGCCTTTTGTTGGCATGCAGCTCCCTCACCCAATCCAACAAAATTGCTTGAGAAGTATCGAAAGAGAAGTCTACAGGGCGCCTTCCACACGCAACTTCCAACAACAAAACCCCAAAGCTGAATACATCCGTCCTGGTAGTCGCCCTTCCTGTGGATACCAATTCTGGAGCGATGTAGCCAGGCGTTCCGGCCACACGAGTGGTTTGGGAGTTCTCATCATGCCCATACAGACGAGCAAGCCCGAAATCCCCCAGCTTTGCATGAAGCTCCGAGTCCAACAAAACGTTGGAAGACTTGATGTCTCTGTGCACTACCCTTTGCTCCCATCCTTCGTGAAGATACAGCAATCCTGCACTCACGTCCCTTAGAATCGCGTACCTTTGAGCCCATCCTAGAACTTGAGAAGGATGCCTATATATCATCTTATCCAGGCTTCCCTTTTCCATGAAGTCATACACAATGAAGAATTTTTGTCCCCGCCTGCAGTAACCTCTGATCTGCACTAGATTCCGGTGCTGGAGACGACCAAGACTTGAAATCTCTGCTATGAATTCCTTCACTCCTTCACTGCTCTCGCGAAAGATAGATTTCACAGCAACATGGAGGCCGCTATCAGGAAGGATTCCTTTGTAAACCTTACCGAAACCTCCAAATCCTAAGACTTGCTTCTCTGCGAACCCTTTGGTTGCAATGGCTAAGTCTTTGTAGCTAATTCGGTGAGGCCAATACTCCATCTCCCACTCTTCAGTGAAGTCTCTGTTTTTTATTCTCCTAAACCACACAATTGCAACCACGAGCACTAGGAAAACAACAAAAGCTGTTGTTAGGCCGACTATTAGTCGGTATTTTGAGTTACTGGAATCGGATTGTGTGTCTCTTAAGAATGGAAGAATAGATGCATTCAAGGCCGGTGCCGTTCCATTTGTAGTGAAACTCCACGCGAGGATGTAATGTTCTTGAACGAATTTCCCGGTACCTGCGACAAAGCCAACATACATTTCTTCCTCAAGAATACTGAGCAAACTCAAATTTGTCTTAGATATCAGAGGCGTTTCCGGGCGAAGGGAACCAGCCGGTGCTATGCTAACATTGAGCTGCTCTTGGAGATGATCATAGTCGATCCAAGCTTGAATATTCTGTCTCCCGTTGAGATCTAATTGTAGGAACTGGTTACCATCCCAGAAACCTGCAGATTTGGAATCTACAGAATGGAGAGAGTTGAGATCTACTCCTACGTGATTGTCGTTGATGTCGTCGAATTCTGAGTTCTTAAATGTGTCGAATTCGACCGCAAACAGATGATTGTAAGGCTGTCCCATACTTGTAAAATTAAACAAGGCAAGGTATGAACCTGGTAGGCCTCCCTCATGTGTTTTGTTTGGCGTTATGATAAACCACAGCCCTTCCGCGCTTTGTGGAACATTTGGGGAAGGAGCCATGGCAAATACGAAAGTAGTGCTGAATGAAAAAGTTGCATTTTGAGACCCCTGCTCTTTCATGCGCACAGCTTCTGAATATAAAACACTGCCATTGAGGTATTCTGATTGATTGGTGAGGCGGATGCCTATAAGATCGGGTTGCGTTACAGCACTCCCATGAAAATACAGGTTTGACAAATTTCTAGTGGTTAAGCCACTCAGTCTGGGAAAGACGAAGGTTGTTTGGGCTTGGGCAGACAGCCACGGACGGAAGAGGAGGTAAAATACAAGGACGCCAGATATGGCTGCCATTGATTCTTTCCTAACTCGGAAAAGGATCAAATAGCTTAACCCTTTTTAAGACCAAGCATTGGGGGCATTCCTTAAACATCCAGTAGCATAAGCTGCCGTCTGTGTAAACGTCTCCAACATTTGTGAGATAATGGTCGACGGAAGTCCTTAATCGCATACATCCCTAGTCCATTTAAACGTCTGCGCCGTTGTATCGGACTTTTTCATGGTTTTACCCAATTAGAGACAATTACTGTATAAAAACGAAAAAAAATAAAAAAATTAAACAAGTTGGAGTAGTATTGGGATGGGTGACCTTCCCAGTAACCTCATCATCTAAATATAATGAGTGTTAAGTGGACCATTCATCATCACAAGAGATGGGTTCTTGTCAACCACTACTCATGAAACATGGGTCAATGAGTTTGACTCATTAAATTACACGTTGAGTTGAATCCTGATAGCAATATCACATTAAATAAGTTTAAGATCAAATCGGTTACCCTTCGTAGGGGAGAGGGGCCCATAGTGGAGCGAGCTCCAATAGTGGGGATAGAAGTAGTCCTCAGTGGACTCCATAGTGGAGCATCTTAATATCCAATTGCAAAACACTTTTTATCCATAAAGTACACAAACTGACAAATTACGCGATGCCACATCGGCACACCAATAAAACATGACTTAGTGCACCACTATTGGTCTGACTTTTTTTGTGATCCTTTTTTAATACCTTAACAAAAAGCATGCTGATGTGGCATCATATTTGATGACCCTAAAATTAATTTTTTTAAGCAAGAGAATTGCCAAATAAACTACTGTACAAAATGGGGACGGATATGAAATTCCATATAGGATTTTGAGAAACACGACGTTAGGGTGCTCCATTATGGGCCCCTCTCCCTTA